>BRZM01001628.1:0-28795 GCA_033238685.1 Lates japonicus | reverse complement strand
AATATAATGAAAATCTAGTCTCAATTTACTTACTCAGTGTGAAACCTAGTTGAAAACAAAGCTGATATTCTTGCAGGAATTGAAGAAAGACACACACGAAGATCTTCCTCAACAGCTCTGAGTCTCTCACCTTGCATAGATAGGTTGTGGAGAAAGGGAGCAGAGCTGAAATAGCTTTGTTTGCCAGAATGGGGAACTCCTTGGCAGCAGTCAGCCAAACTATGACTGCTTTTTCTTTTCAAATATTTATCCATCGCTATTACCTGCGGCGTTGTCTCACTCGCAGCATGACTATGTACGTACTTTCGTATTTAGCACGATACTGCCTCTAGTGGAAGAGCATGTAATTGTTCTGCCTGTCACTACATGCTGCTTGCTTAGAGTACCAATCAGGTGAAATTGGATAATCTTCCATGACACACCTGATGATTTCTCACAGCACACTGGTTGGGAAAGACTGGATTAATTGATAAGTCAGTCAATTTGACACACAGTGTAAAGGCTATTTCACCACCAGTTACACATCCATTTGAATCTCTTTAAGAAAATACATTCTGACACCTCCTGCAGGAAATAAAGACCAGGAAATAAGGATGTATTGTTCCTAAACATGGCATTAAAATGTTTTTAAAATGGGTCAAGGCAACTTTGTTCTCACCACTTAAGCCACCAAGGAAAGAAAGCAACTGTTTTAAGACCAATCTGAAAAAAGTGCATTCTTATTCAGTAAATGAAAAGCTCAAACAATAATCTATCACAACCACTTTGGCCACCACATTGTCTTTACCTGATTTGTAAGAAGAGCTATAATTCACACAGACTCACCGAGCGTCTGTCCAGCCAGCACCCTGCCATTCTCCCCGATCACGGCCCCCCTGGCGTGCCTCTCGCTGGCGTACTGGACGAAGGCGTAGCCCTTGTGCACGGAGCAGCCCAGCACCCGGCCATACTTGGAGAAGATGCTCTCCACATCTGACTTCTTCACCACTGCTGTGTTCAGGTTGCCGATAAACACCCGCGAGTTGATGGACTTTGGGTCTGTCTTGTTGGTCACATTACTGGTCTGGACCTTCAGCGACATGCTGGACGGACGGGCTGAGGAAGCGACTGACAAATGGAGGGGTTAGGTGGCAGAGATGCAGAGAGACGGGGATCTGGAATGAATAAAAGAGAGCAAATAACCAGTGTTAGTCAGACAAGATAATGGAGGACAGCTCCAACCCACCACCGCACTGACTGAGACATTTGAGGCTTGTGCTCATAACTGAACAAAAATCATCAAACCAGCTGGGAAAACATGAGTCAGGGATAAATTACTGTTGAGACAATAAAGATTTTCTTCACAGTGTCTCAGTAGATTCACCTTCTTTATTAACCAAACAGGTAATTGTTCACACAGACTTCAAGACCTTGGTGCACAGATACAAGTCATGCTTTAGTACAAAAAAGATAAGAAATAAAACCAAAGTGATGAGAGTGTGCGTATGTGGGGTTCTTGTGAAATAAAGTAAAATAACAGTCTTTTCTGACCATGTGAAGTTCATTCAGTTCAGAGGGTCTATTACATCAGAAGGCCTTTGTAGGTAAAGCTGAGCAAACTGTTTTACTTGAACTAAATCAACTATGATATGATTAGATCGCAAGATAAACTCATGATACCTGTAATAGAGTACAAAACGATACTTTGTTGATTTTTGACTTTGTTTGATTTTCACAGGTATTGGTGACCAGCGCTGCAGGGACTAGTCTAACAGCAAGTCATGCTGACAAACTTTTGTTAGCCTGTTAGCTAATTAGTTTTTCACACAGTGCATTTGGTCTGTCTGAAATCCACTACAGAAGCTCAAATAAAAAAACTGAGGCTTTTAAGTCTCATTTACAATACTGTGCAGATTTTTTATATCAGAAATAGTAAAACCTGGTACGGTCCTTGAACACTGTTATAAAAGTTTCATGAGTTTCAAAGCATATATACAATAAAACCTTATAACTGAAGTATCATCTTCTCTATGTGTAACTCATGCACTCTTACTCTGACTATTCAGCTCATTACCAGTAGATATTTTTCAACTGAAAGGGAAAGATCAGCTCGAGTAAAACTCAAACATCTCTTTGCATTAAAGGAAGGGAGGAAAAAGAACAACCACCACCAAGTTTGCTCTGATCAGGCGACTTGCAGGAGACCAAACCACCGCTGCTTCATCACATGAGATGAGTTCAATCGATCACAGAGCAGGATTTGAAAACCTAATACAGTTTTTTATCTCAGTTACTTGCTGTGAGCCGATTCCCTCCATCCACATAACAAATGAGCACAAGCTGAGAAGTGTAAGAAGGAAAAGATGGCGGAAAGAGGATGAGGGGAATAAAGAGGGGTGGCACTGCGGGAAGGGAGAACTGAGGAATGTGGCAGGAGGTGATGAAGGCTAAATCTTAACACACAGCTATGATACACATATTTTTAGATTTAATGATGCTTACACATCCACCATGAATAAACATCCATAAATTTGCTCAGAAATCACAGAAAAAAGATGTCCCTTGTGTTCCAGAACTTCGCATTTCCAGTGCAGTGCTGCTCTCCAGAACAAAACAGTAAGGTGACATGAAGGTACACAAAGGTACATGAAGACCTTATTCTCCTCATTGGCTGCTGTAAAGCTCAAGATGATTACAGCGCACTTGAATAAGGTTTCATCATTGCTGCATTTCTACTTGGCATTCAGATATACACTTGCCATTTACAGAGAGCTTCATGTAAATTATATGAATGACTCATCTAAACTACCAATGGTACAGTAGTGGGAGTGCAATCTGAAAGATGAGTCAGCAGAGAGGAGATGGTGCAACTTATGGTTTGTTGTTGCAATGAAAGTTTGTCCATGAAAACGAACTTACTTTTTCCTATTGGAGAAAACACTGCTGACTTTTAGAGATGTAGCTGCTGAAAGTGTTTCATGTTTCAGTTTCCCGGGTGCACACACCACACAGAATTTTTGTATGTATTTTTCTGCTTCTGATCCATTTTTCCCCAAATTTGAAACATCCAGTTTCCCGTTCTTTCCCCGTCACTACTGACTCCATACATTATGTTGTAACGGTAAAATTCACTGTTTAAAGCTTTAAAAGGAAAATGGAAGAATTGGATTTGACCAAATTAAAGCCCTTGGACTTGACCTCAGGGACTTGTGACTTAGAACCTTTTCTGACTGAGCAGAGACGACTTGGACATGCCCAGCAAGTAGCTTCACCATGAGGAACTAATGTGCAGTTCATTGAAGCCACGCTGCTTCATAGGAATTAACTAACTGCTTTAGTAATTCTGTGAAAATGCTGGAAAACAAGCTTTTTAAGCAGAAAGCAGAAACACTGAACCAGCTGTAATAAAAACATGAGGTTTTGTTTTTTTCTTTTTGGTCTCTGTGAGATTAAGGCACTAGAGAATCACTGTCCCCAACAATTTGTCTGTGCATTTCTGCTGAGCAAACTCTGAACAGCAACTCTGAAACTGGTATGAAACTCAAACAGCAGAACTACTGTAAAACATCCAACTATTTCCACTGCTCAAAAAATAAATACATGAATAAAATAAACTATCCAGGAACTACAACCAAAGCATTCTCAAAAACAAACACAATTCTGTATTCAGTTTAAATAGCATCACAAATTCGCTAAATATTAATTTGTCATATGTGCTCTCTGTCCTACGGCTCTTTCTGTGGGATAAAGAAAGAAAGTATGTGGATACCGCAAACCTTTAACTCATATCTGACTGTTAAACATGTCATTCCAAAACTATGGGCATTAACCTGCTTCTATAACAGCCTCCACTAATATAGTTTCAGCCTCTTCACCAGATTCTGCTCTCATTCTGCCACAACAGCATTAATGAGGTCTAACACTGATATTGACTGATAAGGTCTGGTCACAGTCTACGTTCCAGTTCATCCCAAAGGTGTTGGATGAAGCTGATATCAAGGCTGTGCAGAGCAGTCAAGCTGTCCACATATTTTTGGCCATAAAACATACTGGTCTGTCGTACTGCATTTCTGTTTCCAGTTGGCTCCCCTCTCTCCCTCCCTCTCTCCCTCCCTCTCTCCCTCTCTCTCTCTCTCTCTCTCTCTCTAGAAATATGCAGCAGAAAGTCAGAGTTCCAGGAAGGAAGAAATGTTTATGATTCAGCACTGCTGACACTGTATCTGTATCTGTGTGTGTGTGTGTGTGTGTGTGCATCTCAAGAAAAGTTAAAAGGTTAAAAAGTCAAGTTAAAGCAACTTTCTCTCTCTCTTTCTGTGTGTGTGTGATTTGATGATCTCTTGTCCTTTCGACCTGACCTTCGCAGTGACAGAGCCGAGCCATCTTAAACCTGATTGGTCAAACTTTAATGAATCAAATTGAATTTGACCCCGAGGGACCTGTGTGTGTTTGTTTCAGAGGGCCACATTTAGTGGACAACAGAATAGTGTTGATCCATCAAATCCAAAATGTATGTGTGTGTGTGTGTGTGGGGATGAATGTGAGAGAGAGTGAGTAAAGGTTTGTGTGAATGTTTCGAGTTTCTCTCTCTCTACATGATGTTAAATGCACACGGATATGTACACACAGGAAGTTGCAGGAAGGCATGAGGAGTCATTTATGCATCACACACACATACACACACACACACACACACACAGCAGAAGTCTGGCTACATCCCACAGATAAGTCTGTGTTTGCAAACACTGCATATACTGAATTATGAGAAACAGTCAATATTATCAGTATATCCTGGATACACATGTGCATCCAGCTGAAGCTTTGACTGATCACAAAATGAGGACAACATTTAACAGTCTGAGATTATTCATGAGTGGATCTTCCTTAAAGAAATCTCATAATTCTGCTTCATATACAGGCCTACATTAGCATAAGAGGCAATACACAGAGCTTCCAAGCCCAAGTATGAATAGGCTCTCAGTATTAATCAAGCTTTACACTCAGATGAGTGTTACATTATCATTGGAAAGCACTGGACAAGAAAATGCACCAATTTCCACAGAAAACAGCCTTTGGTGAAAACACTTCCCCTGTCTCTTCTCTAACAGAGACTCTACACCAACATGCTAAAACCCAATGATCTCATGCTCTGTAAGCAAATTAATTTTAAAAGCTTCCTCCTTTAGGGCTTCATGGTTTGATGATACATACACACATTAGCATAAAACTGGGTTAAGTTTGTAAGGTCTATACTGTAAATGACTCAGAGAGCTGACTTTGTGGTTTTAATGTACATTTTAAACTCAAATGAGTTTCATATCATCATCATATGCAAACTCCTTGTAAGATAACATTTGAAGATAATATATCAGGGATTATGCCAACATATAAATCTTTATTTTTTGCTCATAACTAAATGGATGTTTAGCACGATGTTCCTCTGCACATGAAAGTCTTTATCGACAAATGAAACAAATGAAACAGAGCTGTAAATTGAATTTTTCATATACAGTTTAATTTGAAATGTAATTAATCATATTACTTACAATAACTCTGAACTCAATTACTTGTTCTGGTGGCACGTCAGACCCCCAAAAATGTTAAGTTTTGTATTTACATAATGAGGATTTATTGTTGATAATAATAATCCAGCCAGTGATTACATTTCCTACAAGACATATTTGCTGTTGCAGTTTAGTATTGAAATGTAATTTCAACATTTCTGACATTGTGCTCTGCCCAGCACAGATCGATGAAGTTCACCAAAGTCCCACAGAAGATAGTTGCTATCCCTACATATTCCTGGCTCTGTGTGTATGTGTATAGCATTAGCATTCAGATAAGCTCTCCAGATCAATTAACATTTCTACCTTCTGAGTCCCGTTTTGAGAAGAGAACTAGCAGCTTGATGGGCTCAGCTTTACACCCAAATGAGCTTTATTTCCTGGGTTTTTAATTAAACTGAAATTGTGCAGGCATACAGGCGACTTCTCCCTGTGATTCTGTGTGTGTAGGATTAGCAATTAAAGCTAACAGCACAGGGGACTGTGCCGTGATTACACAGATTATACAGATGCTGTCTTCAAGCGCTGTTGGAAATATCATCACAGATATGACAGAGTTAACATGCCACAGAGGTCACAGAGGCCAGAGATTAGAAACCGATTTTTACAGCACTCATTCAAATTATTGATGCTCAAATTGAGACATGAATAGTAATTTTCACTGTCACATCTGTCAGATATGTGGCTCATTATTACCAATTTAAAACTTTAAAAAAACTATTTAGAGGAAAAATAGATTACTGAACATGCTACATTTCTTCAGTTCAATGTGATCTCTCTGACACATCTGGGAATCTAGAAGTTATTACAGCATTATATTCACAATTCCCAATTAGTCAAACTCAAATTCTGACATTCTCTTTCAATTTTCCCACATGCTGATCCAACTCAGAGGTGAAACATTCAAACTAATTAATTTTAGTGACTGCTGTGTTGACTGATCTCTACTGTGTGGGAGTTTTATTAGGACACAGTAATGGTAATCCACACTTTTGATAAATCAATATGTCAGTGGCCCGCACATTTTCTTGTTTTATTCTGCAGCACAGACAGAACGTGCTCATTCTAGTCCTGAAGTCAAACAGCTGCCAATGTATTCAGTGCCTGGCAAGTCAGATGTCTGAGTGAGCATCACACAGATTATGATGAACACTCAAATGCAGCAACACAGATGAAAAGACTGAAAATAGCTTAACTTACTGTCTGTGCTGGAATCGAAATATACCTTTAAAAAAAATATCCATTTGTGTGATTCATTCAGAAGCTAAGTGACTTTAGCCTTTGTAAGATTAGCTCAAAGAGACAAACCCCTCCAGGGCTTCAGAGACTCTGTCATATATGAACACATGGTGTGATTTTACATATTTAACCAGAGGAGAGATTAGGAGGTAAACACAGTCATCCTACACTTTCATGCTTTACTCCCTGTTGTTGCTCCCTACAGTTGTTGATCTCCTTATTGTTGTATGCTCCCATGTTTAATTTATGTTACTCTGTATTTTTCATTTCTTAACATACAGCCTGCTACAGACAGCACACCGCTGAAGCCTGGGTTCCATATTTTTTCTGCAGTTTGAATTGTTTCATGATCAACAATTCGGATTTTACTGCTTTTGCATTGAAGTGCATTTATTTATTCAAAGCTGTTAGTTTTGATTCATGACAGTTACAATGTGCTCCTATCATAATAGAAAACATCAGAAAACACTGTCACCATTGGAATGCCAATGTGAATTCAAACTCACTATTCTTTATTAAGGACAGAGTTACAAACTTTTATGGCCATCTTTCAAGCCTGGGGGGGTGAATAACATAGACAAAAAGAATTTGGGTTCAATATGACTATAAAGAAAATTCATTTTATAAGGGGCACTAATTCTGTAACCAAAACCACAATACAAACATCCACAATATCATATCACAATACAGGAAGACGTATGGCGATATGACCCAACACCAACCCTGAACCGCTGCTGAGGCCTCCTTACATTACTAATGTGACAAATTTATTTATTTATTTATTTATTCTTGCACAATTAACACTATAGCACATGTAAATCACAAATTTCTGTTTAAAGTTAGGGCAAGCTCTATATTTTGTAAATATTACACGAGTTTAATTAGCTCAAGATGAAAAATAACCCTGAGACTGTAGACCCCCCTCAAGTTAGCAGTGTGGGAACATTTTGGACACACTTTATGAAAAACGTTTGCCTCGTTTCTGTTGCTTAAGAGTGACATTTACAGTGTTATCACTCTCATATAATCCCCAGCTGCATACAGCAAGTTGACGCCTATTATCTTGGTGATGTCAAAAGGAGATGGGGGAAATGCGTTTGTTTATCTTCTGTCAGAAACAACCATGGTAGAACCAAAAAAAAACAGAGTTCATTTGAAATAAATGAAACAGGTTAGGAGTAAAAGCATCCTAAATGATAAACAATTACAGTAGAATTTTATATATATACGGTTTGACTCCCGATCCGGCCGGACCTTTGCTGCATGTCATCCCCTACTCTTTCTCCCTGTTTCCTGTCTCTCTCTACTTTCCTATCAAATAAAGGCAAAAAGGCTGAAAACAATAATTTAAAAGAATATATTTTGCCTCTGTCCAAATACTGATCATATGTGGTGCAGTGAAGTGCAGGATAAAGAGGAGTGCTGTCAGGATTTTGAAGTGCTGTGTGCATGAAGTACATAATAAAAAGTGCAGTTTTCAGCCTGGAAGACGATGAGAGACTCCGCCCTCAGCGATGGAAGGTCATTCCACCGCTGGGGAGCAGGCAGAGAGAAACACTTCATAATAATAAACAGAGCAGACGAGACAGCAGCAGCTTTGGGATTACAGTCACTTCGACAAACTGTGCTTACAACACAAGGTGGTAATACTGTGATAGGATGAATCATTGTGGGCTTACAGTCAATATTCCCACAGCCAATAATGCTGATGTTATACCACTGAGACTGATATATTCACATAGAGCGCTGACCTTTAAAACTATAAGGCAACTTCTGCTCTATATTCTCAGAGGTTTGCATTAAAGAGAGAACAAGTTTCTCTCTATATATAGAGAGGTCTGACCTGATGATGAAAACACTAAAAACAAGCCCCAAACAAGTGGAAATATGAAAACAAAGTGAAAGAAACTGTGGAAATAAGTGATTAAATAACAGTGAAACAACAAATATCCTCAGTAAGAAATCCAACCACAGTCCCACAGTGCCCTGCAGCTCACTCCTGAACCAAAATTTAAGACTGTTCTATATTTGTGTCCAACTAATTCTGGCTGTCATACAGCTAGCGTACGGATCAACAAGCCAAACAACACCATAAACCAACCGAGCAAACCAATCAAAAGTATTCACAAAGAATTTGTTTCACTGAAGACACTTAAGAACTAGACAGTTTTGTGCAACTGATGAACTTAAATGCAGTTTATAGCTTCTGCGTCCATGTAGCTGTGAGGTTCTGCATGGGTCCATGCGATGTAAATTTAATCATCTACCCATGTCAACAAAACTACTGAACCCACTACCTAAGTATCTGAAGACTAAAGACTCTGTAACATATTTTAAATCACTTCTCAAAATCTCTCTGAAATGTTGGGTATAAATTTTATTAGTAGCAGCAGTAGTAATCACTATTCAATATTTATCCATCTATCTACAGGGGGTGGGAGCGAAGAGAAACAAGAGTCTACTGCAATCCAAAGCAATTTCCCTGCAATAAATCCTGCCTTTGAGAGGTTTCTAATATTTTCTGATACTGCGTCAGAGAGCTGCTGATTCAACTCCGTGTTAATTTCTGAAGTTGTAGTTTACGCTGAAGTTGCAGTGTATTGCATTAGATTGTGCAGGTGTTCATGTTACAGTGTATCTGGGAGGAGGAGCATGGTACAGTTTTTGGCCACAGTTTGTGATTGTCAACCCGAGGGCAGCCGAGAGCACCCAGCTCTCACTGGGTTCACCTCATCAGTGTCGTGTGTGAAAGACATTTTGGCCGTTTAGAACAACCGCACAGAGGAGGACTGAACTGAAACGCCAAGAACACGGCCGTCACCTTGTTCAGCCAATAGTGTTTATGAGTGCGAGAGAGAGAGTGAGAGGGGGAAAGAAAGAAAGAGAGAGTCAATGTGTTTGGCAGAGATAACAGGACAGACCTGGACAAATGTGGTACAACAAGGAAACTATTTTCCTCTACAAGAATATGAGGGAGAGTGAGCGAGAGACAGAGACACAGACAGAGAGAGAGAGAGACTAATTTAGAGTCACAGTGTAATACTGCATGTTTTGAGATGTTGTTATGGTGTTTATGTGTAATCTTGAATATTTGACCTTCAAGCTTTGACTGGCAGTTACTAATTTCTCTCCCTCTCTCTCAAACACACATATGATTGTAGTATTATACTTGCCAGAACCTTCTCTGACAAACACACTACATGTGGACAATATGTATAAAGTATGTGGCCACCACTGTCCACATACTTTTGCACATGACTAGGGCTGATTTTCATAGTTTGGTCGAGGTCTCTTAGTTCAAATTAAAGGAAACAATTTGTGTTTCCTCTTTCACAGCCTCCGTGCACAAACCTGGGTCCATAAAGAAAAGGGTTTTGCAGCTTGGTGTATAAGAACTACAGCGGTCTACACAGAGCCCTGACCTCAACCCCATCAACACCTTTGGGATGAACTGGAACACAGACTGTGAGCCGGAGCATATCTCTCGAAATCAGTGTTGGACCTGACTAATGCTTTTGCGGCTGAATGGGAACAAATCCCTGCAGGTTTCACAATCTGGTGGAAAGCCCTAACCAGAAGAATGGAGGCTGTTGTAGCAGCGGATTAACGGCCATGGTTTTGGAATGAAATGATCACATATGGGTGTAATGTCTGGGTTTGAAGTGTAGATTTTCTGGCCTCTAACCTGCACCTAAACGTAACCAGGTTTTAACCATCAAACAGCCTCATAAAGAGGGACACCTTGATGTGATGTCACAGTTTGATCCTCTCTGGGCATGTTATGTAAGTAAGTTATGTAAAATACTCTGAACTTCGTTATGGAAAAACCATATCAGACAAATTATTATTCAAAGCAATTACTTGGTTAGAGAATTCTTAGAATTAAATCTACACCTCCTCCCTCACTGAAGAATCCAGAATCTATGACTATACAAACTACAAATACAAATTTCAAACATTTATTACTGGTTTTTAAGATGTGTCCTACATCACTGGAAGTTCATTCTTAGTGTATGTGAAATGTGGGCTTCAGGTTTCCACACTGAACTTGTGTAAGTTGCCTGATTATCTGATGTCACAAATCATGTTCACAGGTGAAGACCTTAACACTCAGATTTAATTTGAGCACAGCGATATCTTCCCTCTTCAGCAGATGAATTTTAAAAGTCTTACAGTGTCAAACTTACACATATCACTCTACCCAGTGATGGTCAAAAATCCAAGAGATGTGTCAATGACCAAAACACGCCTTTGAGTGGAAGATTTAAGATTCAATAAAATCAGTTTTCAGTGTGATGGTTCTTCTCTAACATTAACAAGATTTAGTGAATTGAGGTCACTCAGAGCATCAGCTCAAAGACAACTTTACTTTAATGTTTATGAATTCTTGTGCGTGAAATAATGCACATTTTTTTCAAAAGCCAACACTCAGCGCCCCTTCCTTGCTACTTGAAATTCTTTTAAACCCTCATTTCCACTCTGATCCATTCATGTTGCCCAAGACCCTTAGACACACACACACACACACACACTGGTGCGCACACACATGCAGAATTATTGCTTGAGGTAACAGCTGTGGCAAAAGGATAAACTCAGATCCATGAAACATACACATACACACACACACACACACACACACCACGGGTTCTTGGCTCACTGCATAACTGAAGAGTCGAGCTGGAAGCCCCTGAGCAAGGCTGCAGGCTGGGCTGGCACACACTCTAGACACACACGGCAGCCCTCACAGTAACACACAAATCCACATGGAAATTCACACACAAACACATTTGAAAATCACACACACCAAGACTCTTCACTCAAGGAACTCACACTGGAATTGATAAGAGGACAAACCCACACACGTTTTTGGGTTCAACTCTGAGATATTATAATAAATTCCTACATAAAAGCTGGTATTCAATCCTCACATATTTTGGCCATAAAGTGTAAGTTGGCCTGACGTTTTCAAGTATAGTGCTGGGAAATAAAACCATTGTCTTCCATCAGGCTGGTGCACTATACTACATATGTGTGTAGCCCGTTTCTCTGTCTCCACCTGTCTTTTTTCATATCTCTTCCATCTCTCTCTTCAGCCTGATTTTATCTGCTTCCTCTTCACTGTAACCTCTTTCTCTCTCCCCTCTGACTGCCAGATCAGTGCAGAGCCAGCTAAGTGTTGCCACTTCAAGTCCCTGTAGCCTACGAGTCATATTCATGTATAATCACTGAGATTTGGTGAACTGAGCAGAGAAATGTGGCTTCGGAGTGCAGAGCAAGAGGGAGAGAGAGAGATCATCCATCTGTTAGTGTGGTAATATTCTGTAGCTGGCTGTAACCTCAGTGTGGTAAAATGACTGTGAATACAAAGTGTTTTCAACATCTGAAAAACTCATCATTTAGTGTTAAAGTCAGAGTCCTAAAATGTTCTAATAAAGTAGTCGGCAAATCAGAGAAATTAAACATTATTCTATATCTGCACAGCTCTGTGGGAAGGTGCCACGCTGCTGAATTTTAAACGAATGCAGCCCAAACTCAGCCCCACCAACAGTCTCTGCACCACACACTTATAGTGGGACATACATGATCATTGAGAGGGACTATTTTAAAGAGTCTATACATTAAAAAAAAAAAAAGAAAGAAAATCTTGCATTGTATACCTTTAGTTTAGCACAGGGTTGGTGGAGCCACATGAGCTCAGATAATATCTTATTTTAACTTAAGTATGATATGGTTAGTGTAAAACTAATAGCTAAATCTATTTTCATTAAATCAGTACGGGTCCTATAATTATTAGGCATCTCAGCTTTGAAAATCTGTCAAAACTAGCACAGAGTAATACTAAAATACTAATGTGGTTCTTCTTTCAGTCTCATAACTTGACTCTCTTAACCCCGTGACTTTATCATATGTTCTGCAGGAGAGCTGCTCTCCTGAACTGTAGGTCCCTGTAGGTGGATAGTGATTGGACAAATGCATGCATATTACCAAGTGGATGGAAAAATAGGAGGTAAGTTGTCTCTTTCTGAATAAATATTGATTGCACTCATGCTTATTAAGACCAATTTGGTGTGCCCTCAAACCAACCAAACTGTCTGTGTAATGCAATATAACAGCAAACACCAGGTATACAGATCAACCTAATTTTCATTCACGTTCATGCAGCACGTGACTTTCAATATCAGCTGAGGAAGTCTGCAGAGTTTTACACTGTTTACACATGGGGCTTCGAGGGCAGAGCTACAAGGGGCTCCGTCTCTCAACAATGGACCAAATTAGTTTATGTCACATAGGAGTTAAGCACATTACCAGTTCAAATTCTAATTTAAAAATCTCCATTTTTATTAAGTGTACTTCTTTCCTTGCTAAAAACATCTTTATCCTTCCTTAAAGACTGGCTGAATTAGGAAACACTGACCAGAGGACTCGTCCTGTCCCTTCTCCACAGTCTAACTCCACCTTGTTTTTTTGGCTTTTACAACTCATTTCACAGCATTAAAGGAAAAATCCACTTTAACACGACTACACCAAATGTACCTTTCATTTCTGTGTCCATTATGTTGTTTGGTGGTGTGTTCTGAGGCAAAGTGGGCTCTGTGAAGAAAGTATATTACAGCCTTTCATCACAAAATAACTCCTGGGATGCTTTGAACATCACAGAATGATGATTCACATTTAACAGCATAAAAGCCGCTTGAGGCTTTACTTTAAAACAAGAATCTTATTTCAATAATTTCCTTACTACAGGCAGTTCTTTGATTAATGTTACAATGTCATTTCCACATGAAACTTCCGAGAAACAAACACAATTTTCTTCCAGCGCTGTGATGTGGATGGACTTCTAATAAAACCTCTGCCTTTTATGTTTTAATTTCTTATCTGATGCTTTATGTAAGAATGATTTGTAACACAAATCACAGTTAATGGCAGAATGTCATTTTCACGACCTGCAAACTGTGCTAGAAACTGGGACGTGGTGGCTTAGAGGTCAGTCGAACAAACTAATGACCAAAAAGTTGCCTGCTTGAGCCCCAGATTACAGGATAAATCCAACTTGTAAAGTGAAAACCCAGTGACCTGCTGCAATGACCATCTCTGAGGTGCACTTAACCCCCCGTTGGTTCAATGATAGCTTTTCATTGCTGCCATGGATTAACTACTGCAAGAAATCATCCAATGCTCCACCAAAAGCTTCCACATTTTTAATGTTTCCAACACTAACTTCTCCACTACAAAGGTGAATACACTATTTCTGTGCAGAAGTGCTTTGATACTGGCAGTCTGCCTAAAGACTTGGTAATCTTAACACTTTTTAGAAGCTTAGATATCCTGAGACAGTTTCTAGTCAAACTGTGTGTACTCAGAACCAAATGCATACTTGCACAGGATGAACATATCGCTAAAAGATTTTACATGGCAAACGAAAAACAAAAAAAGAGCACAGAATAACTTACAAGTTCAACTGGACATAACAAATTGGAGGAGGGGCACTTGCATGGTTCTCCATTTCCACCATGTTTGTTGAGGCTGACTGAGATAAAGTCACTCCCAGAACTTTTGTTTTTACAGCTCGTCTTTGAGGATTCTGACATTAGGCCCCTTATTGGTGATACCTGCACACCTGAGAGCGCACTGTTCACTGTTGGCTTCATCCCAGTTGACTCCTCCATTCCCACTCTGGGTAACATTAGCCGTCTCCATTGCCTCCACAGGTTGCCTATAAATCATGGCCATGCAGGCCAACAGGCAGTAATAGAGACAGATAGTCTCTCTTAGACTGCATTAATGAACTGTTGTTCCTGGAACCAGGACGGCCGATGGGCGGATCGATACTGCATTGTTTTCTGCTCAGCAATCACCACAGACCTGCATCAGTTCACCATCAGCTCAGGTAGTCAATTAATAAGAGGGCAATTTACTGAATCAACGATTAATTAAATAATGATTTTATAGATCCTCGAGAATGAACATTTCCGTCTCCATTTTGAGTTGACTGGAGGTGAGCTGGCTCTATACCAGCTTCCCTTTAGAAGCACAACGTTCTGCTCCTTTGTGTTTAGGTTTCCGTTTTGTTTTCTGTGTAGCAAACATTCGGTTCATTGTATCTGAAGATGAAAAAAGTTGCAGAATATTTAATTTCACCATAAAGATTAGGGATTACAAAACACTGACTTAATAAACTCATAACTGGTAAAGTAAAAACAAGGCTTCCACACTTCCACACTGGAATAGTCTGATTTAAAAGCTTCATAACAGCAATATTTCTTCCAATTTACTGCAAAAAATGTGTACTTCACACCATGTCTCATGAACTACATTTCCATTTTTTGGGGGGAAATTTTAATATATTTAATCTATTAGTGGTCTACTGGTTTTCATTTGTTTCCATACAATAGGAATATCAATAGAGATTATTGTTTCAATGCAGCAGAGACGCTGCACACAGCAGTAGTATAACAGCAATGTAAGCAGAGCTGATTACACAAGATAAGCAACCTTCAAAAGTCTGGTAATTGATTTTTATGAAATGAATGGACATTAAGAGCGGCATGCAACTGTGGAAAAAATATATATGGTATGTAGTTAATGAGTTCAAGCTTGCATACACACCGGTATAGACCTTGAGGTCTGTTGTAACTTGCATTTTCTTCTGCCTTATCCTTTTTATGGCTGATTGAACACCATGCAGTATATCTCCACAGACTGCTGCTGATCCATAACCGCTGTTTTCCCACCAGATATAAACTGCACCATCTGAAAACTGATCAGTGGGTTTTTTTTTTCAAGGTTTAAGTCATGTCCCCATGATGTGTTCAAATAATAATAACACAAAATGTGCACACAAAGATCCTAAAGTAATCAAATAAATAAAATAAGAAAAAGAATGACAAGGTAGAAATGTAGGTGGGGTTTTATTCAGTGACCAAAGTGTCAGATAAGTTCATACTGCACACGCCTCCTTTCTCTCCCATTCCTCTGATCTTGTCACTTTCCCTCCTTTTTCCCTCCTTTTCTGCCTTCTCCATTCTTTTCCTTTCTTCTCACCCCTTTCATCTGCCCCTCTCCTCCCACTTTCCATCTTTCTTACAATTTTTTCTCCACTCTTTTCTTGCACCTCTTCCCCATACACTCCTCCCTTCTCACCCCCTTTTGTTTTCCTCCTTCTCTTCCCCCTTCCCCCTGAGTTCTCTACCCTCTTCATCATCCCTCTCCTCTTTTCTAATTTTGCACTCATTTTCCATCTTCTTCTTTTTTATTCCCTCCCCTGCTTTTATTCCTGTCCTCTTATTTTCTCTTTGCGATTTTCTGCCATTCTGTTTTCCTGCCCCCACCTTTCCTTTTCTCCTCTATCTCTGTTTCCTCTCTTCTTTCCTGCTCCTCTTTTCCTCTTTTCATTCCTCTCATTTCTCCACTCTCCTCACCCCCATCCCTCCTTCTCCCTCCCCATCTTCTCTTCTCCTCCCTGGTCTTTCCTCTTCTCTTCCATCCTCATCATCATCCCTCCTTTTCCTCCCTCCCTCCCCTCCTCCTCCTCTTCTTCATCACAGTGTTTCCTTCCTCCCTTGTTCTCCAGATGATGAACGACTGGTTGTTCCACTCATCCATCTACTGGGCAGCCTCATCTATCTATCCACTGCCTGCCCACACACACACACACACACGCACACACACACACAAACATGTACACTGAAACACAGAACAGCATGAAACCCCCTACACACACACACACACACAAAAGGTGTCCACAGAGAAAAAGATGAAGTGTAATTTGAATGGGCTCAGCCCTGTGCACAAATGCAAACACACACACACACACACACTCCGTCAGGGTGTGTCAGTACAGCTTCTGATTAAAGAGCCTCTATAGAAAATCAATACCTCCTTCATTACAGCCTTACCTCTCTCTATCTCTCTCTTTCGCCACCTCCATCCTTTTCTCTCCATCCAGGCCTCCCTGCCTCATCCCTACAGCCATCCACCTCCCTCCACCCCCACCCATCAATATCTTTCTCTCAATTTCAAATATACTTTATTGTGAAACCAATAAGGAGTTTCACATGAAGTAAATTCAGTGTTGACAAATCATAATGAATAAACTGTGACACAACACAACAGGGTCATATCAATAACAATATCAGTTCAGTTGATTTAGCACCAAGAGTCAAGAGAGAACTCAAAATACAAATAGTTTACACAGGCAGAAAAGCAAAGACATGCTCATACGATTCCCAAGAATCAAAACCTCAGCATGTGAAAATATGTGATGGCCTTTTGTTTCTCACAGCAAAAAAACAAAGTCAGTTGAAATCTCCCCTGATCCAAAGTGGCTGTTTTCTTTGTTCATCAGATCAAAAGAAGACAAATGTTCTAAGAGATTCTCAAGAGATTTAACATTATATTATACTTCCATGACAACCCTGTCTCCTGGTTCCAACAAAGCTGATTCTGACAGAATCCAAACTTGTAGCCATGACAATGAACCGTGCTTCAAATATGGATGTTGCTGCAAAGGAGCTGCAAATGCTTCACACACATCTTCAGCAGAGATGATCTGTACAGTCACCACAGTTTCAAGGTGAAAACCCCTCTGTTCCTGAGTCATGGTGTTGAATAATGACCAGTGAGGTTTTTTTGCAGAATATTATTATGATGACCTTTGACCTTTTGGATATAAAATGAGAACACTTCATCATTTTATCCTATTAAACATTTATGTGAAGTTTTGTCATAATTAGAGCATGATTTCTTGAGTTATGGCTAAAAAACATGATTTTTGAGGTCACAGTGACCTTGACCTATGACCTTTGAAGATGGGACAGACGGACAGACAGCCCGACAGCCCAAAAACATAATGCCTCAGGCGAAAGGTGTTGCCAAATGCTACAGGTCTGGTTGATGTCTTTACAAAAGTAATGGGTACTGTGATATTTGGAGGCAACAACATCCCTAAGTATTGTCCCACTCCTTCACTTAGTTTTATCAAATTAGTCTCATGTTAAAATCTTTTCTTTGGCTTTTAATTTGAAAAAAAAAAAAAAAAGATCTGGAGTTTGTTTTCCTGTTTCACTGTCTCCTCTCTGCAGCTGTGGATTATGGGATCAACACTTAAAAGAGGAAATGCAAAGAAGTGAGAAAGGGGCAGGGGCTCAAACGCACAGAAACACACAATAAAGCACGCATGCACACACACGCACACTGGCTGTATGTTTGAATCTGGGGGCGTGTTTAATTTATCCTCCTGGAACAGATTAAAGACTGAGCTGTTAAAATCTGTCCACCTCGGGCTTGCCTGCTAAAATAACAAGCACTCCTACACACCTTGCATCAATAGTGGTGAAGTGCACACTGCAATGTTTTCTGCATGTTTTCCACCTGATTTAAAGGATGAAATGTGTTTAAACTGGTGAAAATGTGTCTGGAAACTGAAATTCAGCAGCTTCTTGACTGGAGAGTAAAATCTTCATTTTAAGCTCCAGCAGAGGAGACCTGCTGTTTTGATTTTGTCTACAGTTCAAGCTGAGGTTCAGATTTTTTTTGTAATCTGATCAGACGTGGGCCTCTAAGCTTTGCAGCTGCATCACAAATCTCCCATCGACCAGCTGTTTCCATCTTGGAGGCTGATTTGTGTAATTTGATAGTGGGATACTAACCAGGTTGTACACTCAGAACTACTGAATCTGAACAGCTTGTTGGGGCGTGTAAATTCACTAAGTGTTTCCTTTGTCTCACTGAGCGCCCGCTAACTGCTGAAATGTTTGTCTAACAGGGCATCAAATTCACTCAGAGGAAACTCACCTGTCTCTCCTGACACAAACAACTGCAAACTATTATTGCGTTATTTGGGGATCTTTATCCATGTTAAGTCACTAAGTCCTGTGATCGGGTGCTAATGCAATGTGATTGGAATCATACTTGTATGTATGTAACATTGGTAGCATGACGAGTTAAACAGCTCTTGTTAGATGCATGTGCAGTTCACCTCTCTGAGTGATTGTGCGGAGAGTTTGAAGTTAATATGTTTTGTGGTATTTCTGTAATGTGTGTTACTGCTGGAATGTAGAACAGTGGATTATCCTGACACTGTGATCTCCATCGAAACAGCACTGATGTGCAGCCTTATAGAAAACAATGGTTGTGATGTGCTGACCCATACTAAATGCAGCCAGTTCATGTTGCCCTTGATCATTTATCATTTTCCCTATAGTGCTTTTTTTCTATGTCTTACTATCTTCCAAGAAATTTGAATAATTGCATCACGTCTGCTCTTGAGAGATGCTGTATAAAAAACATTTAATTACTTATGAATGATTAACGTGGGCCATGACTGATTCAGAAAATTGCTTTGAATTTGCATCTCTGCCATGAAAAGCAGCAAATATAAGAACATAGGGATCGTGTAGGTGATCTGACTTCTACTGCATGTCACCGTTATTGTTTTTCAGTGGTCACTTTGTTTCTCTTTGTCTTTTACACCAGTGTGTGTTCAATCATGATCTCAACCAACAGCCTGTGCAGTAATGCAAACCTGTTACAGGAACATACAGCAACACTTGAATACTAATGAGAGACTTAAAATGCTCTGATTGGACTGCCCGTTCAATCGAACTTAATTTACACTCAGCTCATAAACTCAGCGCACGCGCACACACACACACACTAAACCCATGTATGTAGGCATGTGTGCCACATGGGCGTACCTTGGATTTAATTTACTCATAGTCAGCAAAACACACACATGTAAAATAGCATGCCCTAGTGCTAACTTGATCTTAATTTAAACACCCTAATCATTTGCATGCTGAAGTTGAACCTATAAAAAAAGTCTCCCTCTCTCACAATAACACACACACACAAACACGGATCAGTATTGGTCTAAGTCAATTGTCATCGGCAGCCGATCCCCTCTCATCCCTCCTAACCAATTCATTTGCAGTCTACTCCAATCAAGCCACAACTGAGATGGACGTGCGACGCTCCGCTCATCAGCTGCTTCATATTCACATCAGCATGGTGCAGCACACATCTCATTCTAATTATTTCCTAATTTTAGCTTGCTTTTTCATCTGGACTGGTCAGGCCTGAGGATGGAGAGGAACTGCTGAAATCCAAATTGTCTGACAATGTTCACATTGCACTGCTCAGATATGGATCTGTGTGGATATGTAGCTGGTTCATGAGACCAATACACACTTAAAGAAATACTGAAAAGCCAGACAGTCTCAGTGAATCTCCTGTCATTAGAACAAACTCTAACCAAACCCTTACCTTTGCTTTGTCACATCATAAATGGGTCAGTGACTTTTAGCAGCTGATCTGTGACATCTCTCCTGCTGCCTGTACAGATGCAATACTCCTGGGTCATATCAGAGAGTTGGGATATAAACTAACTATATGGTCGTTCAGGTTGGTGGACTTGTCTTGATACCATTCCATTGCTGCCTTTGCAACTAGCAAAATATAAACCCTCCTTGTTTCGATCTGCAACACAAAGTATAATCTTTTACTCATAAAGTATATCATTCATTTACATTTTTATTTTACTGTAGCTCTGGCTTTGTCTCCACCAGCTCCTGAGAAAAATATCAGACTCTTTAGCAGCTAAATGCTCAACTTTCTTCACCCGCTAACTTTGTCTGTCTCCTGTTTGGTGCTGGGCAGGTAGTGTACAGTGGGTTTATCAGAGCGACACAGTAAATGTGCAGTAAAACAAACTCTGAGCTAAAACAAGCTGAAAAGTTTTGTGGAGCTGCAGTGTTGGTGATAATAAATGTGGGTGTTGTCAGAAACTGAGAACTACTTTCCCAGTAGAAACTCTTGAGTGGTAAACTGAACCTGCATCAGTGCAGCTGCTGTTTATTATGACCATCAACCATCCTGACACAGCACAGTCACTGCCTGTTGTGCCAATAGATCACTTCTGATTAACAGAGCTCACCACCGACTCTCTGGGACCCAAAACATCAGGACAAACTACAGCACTCAGGGATGACGGGAGCAAACTGCCTTGCTTTGGGGCACTAGATGGGTGGGGAGATGTCTATCAGTTGGATTGCTCTGGGTATGAATTGCTGAATAAATAATTCACTAACCTATAAACCTAAGCTTGTTAGGTCACTTTGTCATTTTTATTTTAAAAGTTAACACGGTTTTATTGGAGTTCATGTTTATTTAATTACAGCAAGTTTTAATTTAATAAAAGAATATGTGAGAAAAACATCAATATGAGAAGTGGCTTTAGAAATAAAACTGCAATGACTCCATAAAACTGCTACTATGGGAATGATGTAAGAAGAATAGGACTGATGAAATAATATGCCACTTATTGAATTATTTCAGAATTTATTGCTTCATTTGGAAATGTAACTGTATTTATTCATTATTTCATATTGTTTCATCTCACAAACACACACAGCTGCACTCCACACAGCGTACAACACAGCCCTTGGCAGTCGTCATTAAACGGTGTCGTTTGCATATTGCTTATACCGCATCTTCTTTGTCATCAGTCTCTCCCCATCCCCACCCCCAGCCACAAACTGAGGCTGGATTTTGTGCTAATTGGAGCCAAACAAACAAACAACAACAGACAAACAGAGCTGACAGGAGGGGGCTGATGAGAGCTCACTTATGACGGCTCATATGTTAAGTAATTCTCTTTATAGACCTCTTAGTGTGAAGATTTATGCAAACAGAGTGTCAAAAGACATAAGATAGAGACCCTAAACATGCACACACGCGGGATGGGCATTTTAATTACCTTTTGAAGTTGATTCATCAAGCCGATTTAAGTCGATTAGTCGTGACGTTATAATTAACACGTGGCCTCCAGTCAAACCAAAATAATAACATGTTGTCATGTTTTTTGCACTGTAGTGTACAGAGGCGCTGACTTTACCCCCCAAGCTCCACTCATCAACAACCCACCTCAGACTAGTTCTCAGCAGTGTGTCTCATCTGTGCTGAGAGTCTAAAGCACAGAACCTGAAATCTTCCAGTCACCGTCGATGTAACAGTGACGGTGACAAAAAAAAAAATCCAACATGAGAGCTGTCCTGTTTTTAAAATATGAAACTGCTTTATTAAATGAGGTGGATAATTCAGCTCCCAGTAAAAACCTCCTGAACGATCAATACTGAAGGAATCCTAACCTAAAAACAAGCTGAGCATCTAGAAACAACGTGAGCTAACGTTAGCGGCAGCTCGGTTAACAGCTCGCAGGCCCTTATTAAACAGATTTTGAATGTGAAACTACTAAAACAATAACTCTTGCGAAGACCATTTAGTGAGACTGGCAACACCACAAGTTTGACCTTGACCAATGCTCGATCACATCCTAGCATGTTGTCAGGAAGGAGAGTCAAGAAATTGTAAACATGCTGTTCATCAACAACGCTGTTCATCGTTCCTGATGTTCACAGCCAGTTCCTGTTTGTAAGGTAGATTGCTGCATCTGTAGTTGCCATGGAGAAGAGGCCAGTCAGATGCACAAATCGGAGCTGTGAATGGACTGCACATAGTGCTTTTCTTGTCATATTGATTACTCAAAACACTTTACACTAGAGGTCACATTCACCCATACTTGTTCTATATCACGTCATTTGTTGCAGCTGGGAACACAACATGGCACCATAGACAATGAATTCATCTAAAACTGAGAAGTGTAGTTTTTAGCTTCTACTTGTTTGTAGCAGTGAACATAACTAAGTTTGACCAAAATGTAGCAAACAAAGTCACAGTTTATAATGCTTGAGTGTATCGCTGATGTCTAATAAACATGCTAAATGCATTTCCTTTCTTAAAAAACATTTACAAGGAGAATTTGTCTTGGAGCTTTGAAACCTGCATTACTGTTAGCTTGCAGTCTCCTCCTACCAAAGCATTTACTGGCGTCATGTTGCCTTCACCTGTAGATAAATGCAATAGTGTGAAACCACTTACAGGAACGTGAATCCACTTACTGATGTATAGACCATCTAGTTGTCAAAAACTCCACATGCTACCTTTAACTCATGAAGCTTTTTTTGAGACAATTCCTCGACACCAAGAAGGTTCACAAAAATGTATCTAGTTTCCCAGGGTCAGTTTATTCACACTACAGAACAATCATTTCCACTTTCTCTGTATCAGTGCAGTTGGTTTCAGTTTTGTTTGAAGAGATCTTGAGATCTCCACTTGTCTAATTCATTGGGGGTAAATAAAATTTAGCTTGTGTTTGAAAAATTCAACAGCAGTGTTTTTTCTCTAGAAACACTGTCATTTACCCTGGGTAAGTAGAAAAATACACAAAATACATGTTTTCATTTCTCTTTTTAAATTTGTTTTTGACATATACTGACCAACCGGACAATTCACTGAAAACTTTTATTTCCTTAACTGTCAGTGTCTTTCTCCATATTGGCTACCTGTTCCTACTTCTGTCCTTTCTCTTTATCACTCCCTCTCCACCTTTTCTGATTATCTGTGTGTTTCTCTCTCACCTTTCTCCCTGCAGGAAGCAGGAAAAAGAAAACACCAAGATAGCGGGATATAACAACTCGGGCTCCTGCCAGCGGCTGCAGACTGGCATTTCAGCTGATTGGCACTGCAGGCGGTTAACACTGCAGCACATACAGGATGTTAATGGGAACCACAGCCCAAGGATACACTCACATTCTGGAGTCTGTGTGTGCGTGTGTGTCTTTGTGTGTGTGTAGTTGATGGCTACCTTTAAACGTATGTGTGCAAGACTTTTTTGAGAATCATTTAAATGTGTGTGAGTTTGTGTGTTTTATCAATATTACCACAGGCTACAATTGTACATCTGCTGACATTTGTTTTCTGTGTGAGTCTGCACGTCTGTCTATCTGATTAATTCTTTAATCAATCTCTGCATTCTGTCAAGTCCAACTATCTGTCAATTTCTCACGTATGGCAGCCTTTCAGAATCAGTCTTGTGGCCTCAGGGTCTCAGGTTCAAATCTCACGAGGAGAAAGTTAAAGAGAAATATCCTCTTTTGTTCTCCTGCGGTGACTCTGACAATTTGTCCGTGTGTCTCTCAAAAACATTTATCCACTAGTGGAAGAACATTTACTCAATCCAGTGCACATTTGAGATACTTATACTTTATACTTCAACCCCACCACATTTAAGCAGGAAATATTTTTCAATATTTCACATAAATCATCAATCAACTTGATACATTTTTATGGTTTAAAACACAATAGTTATTAGCTCCACCTCGACCAACTACAGCATTAAAAAGCACATAAGCAAAAGTTAAAAATGTCTAACTCATTCGATTACATATCTGCAGTTACAGAGTATTTATATTTCTCATTGCTGTATTAGAACACTTTGACCATCACTACATCCAACTCAAAACCACATACGTCAACTACCTGCTGATACTTTTCTCCACTGTCACCATTTTCATCACTCAACACACTGTCTCTCCGGGAACTATGTTCATACTGGATGGTTCTACAGGACATGACTCATATTTTCAAATGCCCACGCTCACTACTAATGCAGGAAGTTCTATGACATTATGTAGTAAAGATGGAAAGTAAGGACGAGGAAGTTGGCGCAGTGGGTGGGAGCGTTCACATTCACCTTTAAATGGAGACTTAATTTTGTGTTATTTTAAATATTGAAGCGAGCTCTCGAAGTGGCCTTACCTTAACAAAACTGTAGTTGCAATGTGCAAGTATTCACAAACTTCTTCTGTTTTGTTTCCTGTTAAAGGTTTTTTGGGGGAATTTTTCCCCATACGATTCAAGAGTGTTGTATGCTGTTCACACTGTAAAGCCCCTTTAGGGATAATTACTGATTTGTGATATTGAGCTAAATAAACGATGACTTGACAAACGTCAGTGAACATGATTTTAGGTTTGACAAGGTTTTGTTCCATGTCTTTTTTGTCTTTCTCTTCCTTCCCCTCAATCTCTATGATGTTCTTCCTTCCTCCTCCTTCTATTGATGTTTTTAGTTTTTCCTTTGACCTCCAAGTTTCTCGTCCATTGTCTCCTTTTTGTACTCTCTCTCTCTCTCTCTCTCTCACACACACACACAGAGGACAGAGCGGACAAAGCCCTGAGGTGAAGGATGTTGAATGCTCAGTCAAGTAGGAAACAAGGGTGAGACACAGTTTAACCCCTACCTCTCTCCACCACCTCCTCTTTCTCTGTCTTTTCCTTTTCATCCAAAAACACCACTTTCTTTCTTTCCTTTGTACAAAAAATATTTTAATACTTGAGACAGAAACACGTATTAGATTAGAAAAAATTCTAATATCACAGATTCTGCACTGTGTACAACAGTAATTCATATTCCCTCTGTGAATTCAAATTGCATGGAAACACAAACTGTAAAATACTGATGAAAACGAAAGTTTGACCTGTTCTCTCTGATTCAGATATTAATCCCTCAGCCAGGAGAGGCTGCAGAGTTTTTACTGTATCAGTAACAGGCTGTTGATGTGTGGTAATATTTGTGAAAACTAAAGGACAGATTGTTGGTTTCCTGTTTATAAACCAAACACACATCCTCGATTAGTTAATCAATCACGGGCAGAAAACACATGCATCTGGACACAAGCTAAACTTAGTTAAAAACAGTTAAATATTTCATGATCAGTGACTTACAGTAGTGACAACTATTATGTTTACAAATCTGATTACAAAATGTGTTGTGTCTCTCGGGAGAAACTTTTCTGATATATTTGTGAATAACCTGTCAAAATACAACAGGTAGCCAATACGTGACAGGCATGCATTCCCCACATTTACAAACACAACTAGTTTATGCCAGTCCTGAACAGGCTACAGATAAAATATCAGAATATATATAAGACAGCGTCTTGTCTCCACCTGCTGAGAGGCTCGGTGCCGATGACTGCACTGCTGCTGCGTGTATCAAGTTACTTCAATAAGAATCAGCTTGATACTTGCAAAGCATTGCAAGTCATGTCACTGTCATGACAACAATGACACGTCAGCACTCAGCAGGATACTATGTGAATGTGGCCAGCAGCTACTTTCAATTTATTAACAGACTACAATAAAAACATGAATGAAATAAAGCTAAAAATGGTGTGTTAAATATGGCATTCATGTTTGTATTAATCTGATGAATGTTAAGGTCTCTGGTCCACACAGATGTGATGTTTTCATTTGCCGCCATTTTTTGTCTCTTCACTGGAAGCTTGAGTGATGTCCAAGTCACATGCTTCATCTACGTCATGCTTTATTTGACAAATCATGTTGTTTTTTATTGATCCATCAACTTTCCCACCATGGACAAAACTGTGGGTCGTAATGAGCTGCTGCACAGATGACCTATGGGCTAATTTTTCTTTTTCTGTTTTTAACTCAAAGACTAGTTGCTGTTTGACACTTTATAAATATAACACACACACACACACACACACACACACACAATATGTTTAAACAGGATTAGCTTCATACAGTCCCACAGCCTTATACTTAAATAAAGGCCTGACTAAATACCTTAATGAGGCAATTGGATGCAAAGTCATGACACTCTCTCTCTGCACACACCCACACCCACACACACATACACACAAACCGCTTATGCATGCATACTTGCTTATACTAATATTTATAAACCCTGTTTATATGCCAAAATTAAATTCTGGTAAATACATACAGTAGCTGCTGCGCACACAAACGCACACTGGAATGTCTTTTAAAGGAGATAAAAGGACATTGAGCAGAGCAGGAGGGAGAAGAGAAGGAAAGAAGAATAAAGGAGGGGTGAGGACGAGGACAGAAGATAACAGAATAGGAGGGATGGATTAAAAAGAGAAGGGGAAAAGAGAAATGAATGGAAAAGAGTCTAGCTGGAACAGGGCAGAAAATGAGAGAAAGGGAGAAAAGAAGAAGGGGAGATAGTAAGTGAATGAGAAGAGACAGGAGCAGGCGACTGAGGGTGGGAAATGTAGGAAGGAGCATTCATTTAGTTTTGTCAAACTGTCTGCCTGACTGACATTTGACAGGCTTTCAGCTGACATCTTCAAGGCAACCAGGTAACCATGGAGACAAATGATATAGAGTAGAATATAACAATAATAATATACCGAAAGAATAATAGCTACATTTAAAGGGACAGTTCACCCTATTACATTTTCTCTCTTAACCCTTGTAGTATCAAATCATACAGTTTTATTTGTTCAGATTGTGAGCTATCTCTGTTTACATTCCAATACAGTGGAAGTGAATGTTAATTTTCTTTGTGGTGAAAAATTACACTTAACACTCCAGGAACAGTGTCCCTCTAGAAAATCCACAGAACACACTGTCAACAGTCAGTACAGACTATTTTTGTTAGCATGTAGTTTTTCATATTGAAAATGAGCCCTGTTGGCTCCTTTACAGCCACCAAATCATTTACTCGCTCGGTCAGATTTACTGACGCATTTGTTACAGTGGAACCATATTTACAGACCCTGAAGGGAAGAAAGTAAGTGAATGAAAAACTGTGATGCTACTGAGGACATTTGGTAACACTTTATATTGCAAGACACTTAATCTGTAACACTTTCCTTGGGAAAAATATGTAAGTGTTATGATTTTTGCGGGAAATGACTATGTAAATTAGTACTAATTGGGGAAAATGAAGAAAGTGTTTAATTGGAAAACTTGGAACATTTTCCAATTAATTTGTAGCATTGCCTGGAGATTGTTCTGGTGGTCAACAGGCCATTTGAACACTTTTTTTTAAATACTCAAATTACAAATGCTTCCAAAATGAACACCTTCCTCATATATTATTAGCTCCAAATTACCAACCTTACTGGATATTTCCAGAATAAATAAACCAATGCTTGGAAGTTGGTGTTATTTTGTATTTTTCTTTTCTCAACAAATCTAATGAAAAGATCAAAACCAACAACCTGTTAGTTTGTCTCTTATTACTTTCCTGACCTGTCTGTGATGCTGAGCTCCAAACCCATTCTTTTCATCTCAGTCTCAAATTTAAAAAAAAAGGCTCAGTAAAAGTGCATTTCTGGGGACTATATTTTCAGTGGTGGTGGTGGTGATACTATAGCCTGGTCTATGACGTGTGACAATAAAAAAGTACAGACAAATATAGAACAACACATTTTTTAGTCATTAAGAATCTACAGACCTGTAACACTGTGGAATCAGTGAACAATGTTATGCTAATCTATAAGAATACAACAATAACACACAGACTGATAGATACAAGAGTTTTTATTCGAGGGAAAACATGCTAAACCGCTGCACCAGAGTCTTTTGGGGTTACAGTATAGCCTTTATTTTTGTCTTAAGTTATGACTTTTAAGATTTACTCCCAAAGTTCAGTGTCAAACCTGCTGTCCCCAAAACAAAGACTGTAACAGTTTTTGTTGTTGATTGTTTCCTCCGGGAGATTTGTTTCAGTAGGTGTTGGGGTTTGACAGGAAGTGTTGTCATGCAGCACCGATATATAAAATATTACACCCAGGAGCAACGAAATCAGAAGAAGACAAAGTTTCCTCAGGTTGCTGTCGATGATTATTCCACTGTGTGGAAGTTGTTTTCCCCCCTTGTTAGCAGGAGGATATTCTGACTGTGACTGTGTTCAGCTACAACATCTTCTCTGGTTGCTACATGACAGTACAGCAGCATCTCTATAAAACTGTCAGCTGTAAAGGGCTGTAAAATTGTGTGTGTTCCTTTTACTGTCGCACAATCACGTTTAGTCTCATAAAACCAGACACTAATATGTGTTTCTGTGGGTGAACTCATTTGTGTACATATTTTGTGCGTGGTGTAGTGTCATGTATGCTTGAGTGAGTATGTGTTACTGTCATTTTTTATATGCTTTTTATGCGTGGTTCAAGTTATGTCCAATCACTTATACCTATATAAAACCACAGCTACTTTCATGTCAGTGCTTTTATGTGTATGAGAGAAAAGGGGTGTGTGTGTGCGTCTGTGTGTGTGCAGCAGTAGAAGTGTATTATCATGTTAACAATAAGAATTTTACAACAGTGAGACTTTATTATAGGAAA
>BRZM01001627.1:0-23948 GCA_033238685.1 Lates japonicus | reverse complement strand
TTTGGCTGAAATGGAAGATTGCAATCAATAAGCCAACGACACAAAACTTCGGTGACAGAAGGTTGTGATCAAGCACACGACCCAATGTTTGGTTGCCCGAGAAAAAGCAGATCAAGATTGAAAGAAGTTTATTAGATCACCTTTGACTGAGACGGGCAGTTAGACACAAAAAATGTTCTGGTTAGAAAGTGGAATTTGAAGGAAAAAGTGAGAAAAGGACGAGGGTAGGGCAGCGGTTGTCAGTGATAGCCTATACTGTCCTCTCCGGCCTGCCTCTGCTGACTGATACTTACACGCTTCTTGATGATACAACTCTGCTTACATCCTTCACTCCTCCCTCCCACTCCTACAAAGCTGTTTTAACACTGCTAGAATACCTTATGTCAGCTCAGAGCAGTGATTTCTGGTGCTGACAAAACAAAATTCAGGCTGTTTATAAACTCACAAACAGGCCAAAAAAGAGTGATGTAATCACACTAGTGTGGAACTTTTTTTTTTTTCTCTGGGACATGTTTGGCACACTGCTGAGAAGTTAAATTGCATGTTTATCCAATTAAATAATACGTGCGTGAAGACTTTATTTGTGCCAACCATTTGACTGTTTTCTCACACATACGAACATCTTCCTGGTAACAGATTAACTATGGATCAACTATATATGTAAATAAATGTGTATTGCTTTTCTGTGTGGGTATTACTACATTTCCTAAGTTTTCAAAGATGAAAGGTCTAAATTTGTTTCACAACATGAATGTTTCGCACTGCTCAATACTTTTTTTTTGGTACACAATCAAAATGTGTCACACAGTGTCCAAACAATGTGTCACATATCAGAGCCTGATCAGAATAAAGTTTTTGTGGGGCTGATTGTGTTTGGATAAAATTACATTTGAAAGTTTGGCTTTTTTTTGTTACTTAGAAATGAGAGAAAGGTTTGAAGAAAATCTTAGATTTCAAAAATGCTGGGTATTTTTTATTTTTGTGGTTCATGCCTCATGCAGTGCCAAAAAAAAAAATACGTAGTTACATAATCGCTGGCGTTGCATCATAAACCTGCTAACTAGTTGAAACCTAGGACAGAGGGAGGTGGCACTTGGCACTCTCACATGCTTCTAATAATTAAGAATATTTATTAACCATCAGCAACATATACAATAATTCATGTACACAATGATAAGTATATGTTAAAGTTAAAATTGATATTGTCTCGCACGTGCTCTGGAACATGCTTTACCCACAGTAACAAAAGTACATTTTTAAAAACTGAACACACAAAAAGTGGTGGCAAAAAAAGTAACTTTTTGGTGTCCGTGCCAAACCTCGTGTATCATATCTAACTATAAAGTATCAAAAGAATGGAAGCATATGTGTAGTTTGAATTCTATTAGATTTTCTGTGGCATTTTATTTGATAGTATGTGATTCCGAAGAGAGGAAACACAAGTGCAACTTTACTGATTTGCGCATGGTAAAGTACACTTACACTGAAGAACCAAGATGACTCTAGATTTGACGATTTTCTGACAAAGTAACGTGATGTCTGAAGCTCCATAAGAGGCTTTTTGTGGAGTTCTCAAAATGGATCATTGAAGGATAAATCAAGTTTATGACAAAAATAAACCGAGTGCATGCCTAATGTGATAATGCTTTCCACAAAGTTTCAGCATCTCAGCACTGATTTCGCAAGCCTAAGCTTGAATGTGAAAATATGGCTGCCTGAAGTAGGGAGCACCTGTGCAAAAAGGAAAGGTAGCCATAGTATGGGTGGTTTGGTCCTTGAAGTTGAAACTATTTTATTTAAGACACGTTTTGATTTTTCCTGAGATAGTTAGGGATAAACCCAATGCCACAGCACTGATTGTGTTGTTTTAGTTTCATGCATCACCCTTCTTGTCCTTGCTACTTGTAGCAGGAGCGGTACCACTGATCAAAAATTCTTGTCTCATCAGGCTGTCACCCATGCCCAAAGTGATAGCTGCCTCCAATGCCTCAACTTCTGTCCCTGCAGCAATATTTTATATAAATATATAGTATAAGGTCATTCTGTCTGTAATCGCCTTTTAGAGATCCTAAGAAAAAAAACAGTGTAGCTTGAAATTACTGTTTTAAGTCCCAGGACTGAGCCTGTTTATCCGTCCCAGGCTGAGATGAATTAGTGTGCGCCTTGCGCAGGCTTGCCTTTGCGGAACTATTGCAAATTATTGAAGCCGGAAAGCTCTCGTGTGAGCTTACACGGCATGGAAGGTCTGCAGACCCACATGGTTGTCTTTGCTTTGTTTAGCCAGACGGTACATTTGGCAATGTGAGCCTGCTGGCTTTGACGCCAAGTGCCAGCTTGGCTGGAGGCCAAGGGCGTCTCGGCTATGGGCTTAGATTTTATTTAGCTTTTAGTGTTGTTCTGTTTGAGACCTTCTGTTTGTCTGGGCCAGCTCTGGCTGGATTCCCCATGAGGATTTCAATCTGGGGCTGTCGAAGCGAACAACAAAGGCTAAAGAAGACGATGGGAAGCCTGCCTTCACCTTAACCGTCCTCCGCCTGTAGACATCAGGTGGCCTATGTTACAAAATAAAATAAAATGAATGATCTTGTTTTCTCTCACCTTCCCGTGCTTCTAACACCAGCGAATCCAGAGAATAGAAAGAGGAGATGAGGGGTGACTGCCAGTGCAACTGATGGGAGTGGATGAGACAAGAGGGAGAAAAGAAAGAGGAAGAGATTCAGTCATTAGTAGCATCAAAGTCTGTCCAAGGTTTGACAGGCCCCGCTGTCAGAATTCAGGGACAGAGATGATGTTTGATTAGATGCGAACCTAGGGAAAGAGCAGGCCTGATCCAGAAGCACAGGCAGTACACAGCACACATGGCTATCTCATACTGTAAGTGTAAAGAAACCAGGAAGGGCAAGTGTGATTATATATGAGAACCCCAGTCTTGTGATGTGGCTCAAGTACTGATCAGCCCCAGACCTTTTTATTTTCCAATGTGTACAGACTTGATGCGAAATAGCCTGATAAACACCATAAGCTCCCTGGTTTCCCCGCGGAGTGAATTGAATTCCCAAATTACTAGGCTTATGAGATAACATACCTGGCTAAATTGCCACGCTTTATAAACTTCAAATCTCTTGTAGATATTCATCAAAGGCTGTTTCACCCTGATGGGAGGCACAGGAGAGATAAAACAGGAGAACAACACACAATGTGGTCTGGCTCCTGACTTCATCTGAAGTCCCCTGCTATACATTCCTTTAGCCAGGGGTGATGTGTGGGAGAGGAGGGAGGAGGGCTGGCATCCTCTCTGCCAGCACAAAATATGTGGTGTAACTTCCTTGTTAGCCTGAGATTTCTAGAGGAAAGTTGGGGGCAAATGATGCTTTATCTGCCTCTGCTTCTTCAGTCTTTTATTACAGCATAACATGATGTGGCTTTGCTTGAGCTCCCATGCAACACTTGTCTATTCTTTCTCTGCATTACTTCAGGAGGTTACTTCGAACCTCCTGTTGTATACTTTCAGTTAATCTTTCAGCTTCTTCTCTCATTCCTCCCTGACATCAACGCTGAAGTTTCCATCTGCCCAGTGCCAAATGAATGCCAATGATAGTAGTGTTTGTTGGATAAACTGAGAAGGGTCCATCTGTTGCAGACTCATTTAACGACACACTCACTCCAACATCAACCCTAAACAAAACCAACATGGCCTTTCAAAGACAGGCTAACCCTTACGCAGGCCTTTAAAACAACACAAGGGGCTGTGGTTGCGGGCGTGCTGCCACAGGTGACGAGGAAATATAATCCAGAAATAGTGCAAAAACTTCACAGTGGCAATTCAGAATTTTGTGCGATTTTGTCCTTTGTCGTGACAATCATGAGGAGCAGTAGAGCTATGCTGCTTATGTTGCAAACTAAGTGAATTGGCATGTACTTAATAGGCCAATGGAGAGTGACTGCCAGATGATGTCATATTGTGTTGAGGCAAAAGTTGTAACCGGTCCAACTGTACTTTGTTTGTCAGTCATGGTCATGTTGTGTTTTCTATGTCATACTTGGTGTCCATTCCCAGGGGAAGACTTAGTGCCTCGTGTCCCTGAAATGCACCTGTGTTTTGACTGTTTGTTTTTTGACTGGCTCGGTTTATCATATCTTTTGCTAGTGTGGGGTCGGTGCTACGACCTTGGTTGCTATGTTAACTGCTAAAGGGGACTGTGCCTGCTGGACCCTCTCAGTGTCTTCACAGCTATCCAAGACATAGACAATCAACAACTGCTTTTAGGGCCTACTTGTAAGTGACCTGTGGAGACACCACACAGTACTACCTAAAAAACTGTTATCTGAAATTTAACCTTGGATCATTGCTGACCTGTCAAATGATGTACAATCTGATAGCAGTGGACTGACTGTAAGCTTAAGCATAAAGAAGGCTTTTTGTACCAAGGCAGTATTGATGCAGGTACTAGTGACACAATGAATTATGATCCAGGAAGTTGAGTTTCTGAGTGACAAATCTATGAGTGTAAAGGCTCATCAGACACCTAAACACTGCACAGAGGTCTGTAGTGCTCTGACGAAAAGTTTGATTGTGTTGTGGAAAGTTATCATGGCAACTATCTTCTGTTACAATGATTCAACAGCAGAAGTATATAATTCACAGAATGTATTTATTTGGCCACTACAGCATCTTGCTGTATGACAACTCGAAGCCTTCTGTGTTGGCATCCCCACAGCTTGAATGGCATGGTCTCATACAAAATTTGGTCTGAGCATCACCAGTTTACATTAAATGTATGTGTGATTTGGCTTTTCTTGAGCATGAATTTAACCGTTTTTGTATACATAGCGTTTATGATGAATCAGCGTTGAGCTGAGCGGAGACTGAGCACTGAATCTGTTGAGTGCAGCTCAGACCACTGATAATGTGTGGAAAGCCTGAAGTTTACCCTATTCATAGCTGTCTCTAAAGGGCACGTGTCTCTAACCAGTCATATTCTGTAATCTGCAAGAGGCAGATAAGATCTGTTCATTAAGGGTCACTGGTTGATAACATTCAAATGCCTCAGTTGCACAGTATACATCATCCCCCTTTAAGCCTGGCCTCTTCCACCGTGTCAGGGAGAAAGTTTCTTACTTCATTCTATACCGAAAAGGGCAGTGAAAACAAGCAGGTTAACATATTTCACTTTAAAAAAAAAAACACATTACTTATGTACGACTAGCAGTCCTAGTGGTCCATTCGGTAAACATTATTCCTGGTGGGTTCATACTATTAGTTTAACAGCTGTTGGCAGGTGAGCCACAAAGTTAATTTCAGTCACTGCTCCTGAGAAATACTACAGCATGGAGAAAAACCATCAAGTAGACAGGCAAATAAAAACATCATTCTCTAGTGTTTCCCCATAATCGTATTCTTGTAAAGGCGGAAAAACCTGTGAAACAGTATCAAACACTACAGCTCTCCAGTGGAACCCATACTAATGAAATATTTTTAGGTTTGCTGGAAGCTACTCAGATGAAAAATACACCCTTTAACACTTGAACAGCTGAGTCTGGTCCAATTTAGTTGTTTAGAGATGGATTTTGGACAACGAGCACAACATAAGTCCTAATCAGCAGTTACAAAGGAGAAAAGGGAAAAGTCAAATGAACAGCAATGAGGTTTGTTGTTACAAATTTCTCTAGTGACAGCATCCATGGTCAACCATAATGCAAGTCACGAGACCTGATGCATTTCAAGGGGTGCAACTTTTTCTTGACCGGGAAAGAAATTCCATTTTATTACTGCCATAACTTTCTCCACAGATATGTTACACCAGCTGCTGAAAATCACAGTCTCAGGTAGGGAAAGAGTGGGGAGCTGGAGTGTCAAAAGGCATTCTGGGAAATGTAGGAAAACACTGCGTAAAGATTGAGAGAGAAGCTGAGGGAAAGTGGATACAACAAAAAAGGCGAATGACAACTGCTTATTCACAAAATAACAGAATGCATTGGACATCCCAGCCTGATGATTTACAACAGCGTAGGAGCAGCTGAGGATGGAATTTTCCTCTGAGGCAGGGCGTTCCACTTTTTTACCAAACAGCAAGGGAAACTCCAGTGTTCACACTTGCACACAATCACACACTAGCATTCCAGCACAGATACACACATGAAAGCTGAATACAAGAAGGACGAAAGCATTTGTATGCATTTACACACACATCTTCCCCTTTTGCTCTTTTACAGCAGTTTCCTGTGCGCACTGTCTACCTCTCATGGTACATTCAGAGCATGAACATCCGGAGTCAGCAAGTCTGGACACAGCTGCTGAATATTCAGCCCTGCACTCCCTCTTTCTCCCATCACCTCTGTCTTCTCCCACCTTAAACTCTCCTTATTTCTCCCTCTCTCGCTCCAGTCTGACTTTGCTCCTAGCTCAATCTCTACAGCTCCGCCGCCGCCACCGCTGCTGCCGCTGCTGCTGCCTCTGCTCTCTGTGCTCCACTTTCATTAAGGGGCTCTCCTCTGATAGCCCTTCATATAACACTTAATCATCATAACAATAAGAGCACTCTCTTTCCGACGAATCACCTCGAGGGGCCGGCCCTAAAGATCCTCCGCTAACTGATGTCATTAACTGCCGGGGCTCCCGATTGGTCGGAGCAGCGCGGGAGAGCCCGCCCCAGGTGTTTGACGGAGGGCTCAGTGGGAGCATGCAGGTCGGACAGGCCAAGGACATTCCTCTTATGGAGAGGAGAGGAGAAAACCCACACACACAAGCGCCCGCTCGCGTGAACATGGGCACAAAGGCTCTTGCCGGGAAGCAGAAGACAAGGCGTGTTTGGTTTTGCAGTCAAGAGAGAGATGAATAAGACTATTGAATAAGGGGGAGAGAGGTTTGAATAACAGTATTTTACATGAATGGATCTTCAGGGAAATGACTGCTCCGTCGTTCCCTCTGCTCTGTATTTTCGGCTGCGATTTGACAACAGACTTGAGAGTGTGTGTGTGTGAGTGTGGGGAGAGAGGGGGGGTGGGGGTGGGGGGCATTTTGGCTGATTGAGTCTATGCTGCTATCACGCTGTGGAAGTGACAGTGTGCCATATTATGTTGTTGTGGGTGTGTGCACAGATGAACAGTGACGGCGGCTTCACGCAAACAAAAACGCACGCACACAAAACTGCGCGCACACTCATCCAAAGCACAGTGAAATCACAGCTGTTCTCAGTTGCTATGCGGCAGTCGCACCATCGTCTCAGATAACACACGCATACACGCACACACATACGAGTGTGAGACGGGGACAGTAACACCAGACTTGGCAGGGTCGGAAGGTCACAGGGGTATTGTGACAAAGTTGCCTAGCAACAAACACACGGCACATATAATTTCCAGGGTGATCTCCTGTGTGCCCCTGACCAGATCTGAATGTATGTATGATGAATATGTTGACAGGAGATGATTGTTTTGCACCTGTTTGTGAAGAAATGTGCTGAATGTGCTGGTGCTTCATTATAGACCTCAATAAATCTTGCACCATTGTTAGCACTCCACGGTGAAACCAAAGGGTACAGTTAGCGGCATACTAGCTTGTTAGTTTGCAGCTATTGTTAGGTTAAAGACAAACACATATACTCATGTTTCAGGGCTGTACAAGTTTTATCCTCTGTGTTTCTGTGTAAACATCTTACAAGCTAAATCAAGTGCACATGATATACACTTGCAAAGTCCCTCTTCTAAAGACTCACGTTTGGTCCTTACTAAACTTATTATACCTTATCACTCTGTATTTGCCAATATTGTCCCTTGACGCTTGTCATACTGCTGTACATTAAGCCCCTGCAGACTGCATCACCAAACTCACAGTACAATAACGGGAAAGTGACATTGACAACAACTTAGAAAACTGTGTTTCATCAGGACTGCAGGTAGCTAAGCCCATCTGTGTACTGAATTCTTTATAGGTTATCACAGGAACAAGGCTGCTGTCCTCTCTGCCTCTATCCCTTTGTGCACAGTGGTGTTTCAAAACATAAACAGTGAGCTGGGGAGGAAATCTGGGCTTCAGTAGGAGCTGAATTATGGACAATTTTTTGATGTTTTACCAGCTATAATGGTAAATTCAGCCTGTGACAGATTTGTATCATTTGCCAAAAGGGAGCGGCAGTGTTGGGACTCAAGACACAGGATGTGACGAATCAAAAATTAACACTGAAATGAAAAATTTCGCTTGTGTATCAGCTAGCAAGCTGTGTCTTTCAGGTGGAGGCAAATTCAAGGATAAATTAAAGGGACTTTGAAAGACAGGGTAAAGCACAGGTATGAGGGTCAAAGAAGAGACCTCAAGCAGTTGCATTATGGGAAGTGTAGGAGCCTTTTGTGTTCTTTTTTTAAATCTGTCTCTCTCAGACTTTATGGAAGTGCAGTACTAAGTCGCTGCCCCTTTTATGTTAACTTTTGCAGTCACCAATATGCTCAAATCACACAGTGTAGCTGTAATAATGTGATGTTATATTCAAGCAATACAGCGTTTCCTGGTCTATTAAAAGGTTTAATACTTTTTATGCAAGGAATGTACTGTATTTTAGCCTAGGTAGTCCTTACATATATGAGTTATCTGTGACATTGGGTAAAAGAACAGTCAGTTTGACATTTTCTCATATGTGCACAATAACGCAACCATACACACACACACATTTATTATGTGAATCATAAAATTATATTAAACCAAAATAAGGACCTCCTGAAGACTAATAATTATATTTCTATAAAAAAAGCCCAAATAATGAAGTTCACTTGTTTGAAATATTGAAATAAGAGTTGCATAATTGAAACCATCATAAAACTGTAAAGAGGATGTGAAAAATTGAGTTAAGAGCAGTGGCTCTGTCTTTTACCACCTTACTGCTTTGCTTGGAAGCTAGTGATGTCACATGTCAGCCCCTCTGTCTGCTCCGCCTCCACGCCTCTCTTTTCCCACTGTGTGCAGTGGAACAAAGCAGAGAGATGGCAGAGAAACTTATCTTTAAAAAGAAACTGCACAGTGTTGTGAATAATCGGAAACTGTCACAGAGAGAGCGAATCCTCATCTCAGAGAATGCCAGCTCACATGCACACACACACACACACACACACACACACACACACACACACACACACACACACACAAGCTATACATTCACACACACACACACACATACACACTGGGACTTTGGTGCTTACATCATATGGGAAGGTATTTTTTTCCTCACACGTTAGGAACAGTCCATTTACGGACACACAGACGCTGACCAAGGCCCAAGACTGCTGGGGTGGTGGGGTGGTGTAAGTGACCATGTGCAAGTGTGTGTGCATATGTACAGGTTACTGTAATTGTAGTATCTACGCAAAACTCTGCTGAAATCAAGTTCCAACATCATCTGACTGCAGATATGACTTATCTGTGCTATAATATAAAAATGTGTGTGGTTTAATGTGCATGTGTATTTATGGGTGTGTATGTGTATGTTTCTGTGCAGCTGGTATCAAATCTTCCTGTTCAGCAAGTTGCTTCCTTCTTGTGTGGTTAGTGAAATGTACAGGAGACTGTTTAGACGTCTTAGCGGGGGCCAAGCTAATGCTAATCAGTTTATTAGGCAAATCTGTACATTTTTGTGTTTGTGCGTGTGTATTTAAACCATTGGTGTGTGTGTGTGTGTGTGTGTTGGTACTGGGTTCAAACTGTTAAGTCACTGGTGGTGGTGTGATTTCTCGGTTTGGGGTTTGAGGTTACAGAGAGAAAAAGGGAGACGGCAGAGAGACAAAGTGTGTTTGTGCGTCTTTGTGTGTGTATGCACTGTTAAAAGTCTCTATAGTTCTCCATCCAAAGCTGGCTATTGATGGCCGATGTTCAGAGCTTCAATCCACAAACGCTTGAGAACACAATGAAGTATTTATTCAACCCAAGACACAACAGAGAATTTTTCTCTGTGTTTAAACCAGTTCAAACAGCTTAGTTAAAACAGATATTTCGTCGAGAGCTGAAGGCCAACCACCAAAATCACTCCTTTCTCCATGACGCTGTGTTTTCTTTTTGTTAAATAAGAACTGGCACTAGCAGCATCTGTGGAGATTTGCTCCAGCATCATTCCTTTCTCCTCTTTCATTCACTGCCTGCCTGTGATTGTTGCAGCTTTAAGGGATGAGAATCAGCAAAGGTCAGACAGTTGCAGACCTGAGGGCAACAAGGAGATGGAGTTACCAGTTGCGAGACACTGGGGTATCCATTTCCAAGTAGAAGCCACCACAGGGGCTGCAACAGGCCGCAACTGTGTGTGTGTGTGTGTGTGTGTGTGTGTGTGTGTGTTGTGTGTGTGTTGTGCAGCAGTCTTCTCACAGTGTCCATGGCTGCTAAAAACAACATATCCAGAACAATAGCATTTATTAACTGTAAAGTCTTTCCATCTAAGAGAAAGAATTGGGGAAAAGACAGGAGGAGGAAACACATTACATAAATCAGGATGGTTCCTGAGGTCATTTATCTCCCTTATGCGATTATGCATGCCAACACACACGCTGTGTATGGCTGCAGTATCCACTATGACATCACTGTAGCTAGCCAGAAAGACAGAAGAGTCAGAGAGAGCTAAGCCGTCATCCAATTCACTCAACGTCAATTACGAATCATGGTGTCCAACGCCTGCAGGACAGACATGCTGTGTGTGATTTTTTTTGTATTTATTTTTTTTGCAATCGCATGCAAGAACACAATGCAATCTCATGTGTGAGGAGACATAAAATGAGGCTATGACATCATTAGTGGAGTGAGGCTCATGTGAGTGTGACACGGTGAGTGTTTGGTACAGGAGGACAGAGCGCCATGAACAGACCGCTAGAGGAGTTGGTGTAACGCAACCAACCCAACAGACCAGAAAGGGCCTTGTCTTTCCTCTGTGTGTGTGTACAGTGCATACATACGTGTATGTGTTTGTCTTGCGACTTGCAGCACTTTACTGAGGCAAAGCATCACATTAAAACACACACACAAGACTCATGCATAGCGCTGGTGACGCACACTGAAATCTACACACACAAACGCACACATGCATACACACCTACTCTTTCCCCACTTATAAACAAAGCTCCTAAGGACAGGGGAAATCCTTCCACCCATCGCGTTCTGTGTTGCTTACAAACCAGAGCAGCGCTATTGTGCATGCCTCCACCGCTGCAAACAGCACATATGGCACAAACATGAAGACAGAGACACACACCTACAAACTCCTGAACTCTGCTCCTTAAAACACCTCAGATAGCTGAGCCAAAGCTGAGCAGGTTGATACTCGGCCACAGCTGCCTCCACCCGTCAGCTATGGTCTAAACCAAACATGACATCACCCCCCTTGTAAACATAAAACACTTCTTTCCATTTATAAGCTCTATTTTTACACCCACTGACGTCTTCCATGCGTGATAGTGCGTGCGGCACATGTGTGTGTGTGTGTGTGTGTGAATGCTCTGTATGTGTCAGTGTGTATTTACAGCATGCACTGTGTGTACACTGTGTGAGGATGCGACCAGCAATATTTCAGCACGACTAAGCAGAGAGGCTAATTGTTGAGGTGCTCCACACTGTGGACAATGAGTCCATTTCAAATCAGCAGGAGGCCTATTGAAGACAATTATAATCCCTGGGGATACAGAGGAGCATTATTCTGCTTCATCTTGGCCACTTAGGCCGGGTTGTGTTTCCACTGTACTTCAAAAACCCCGCTTTTAACTCTCCAGTTGTTTTAACGCATACAGTAGATGAAAGGCAAATATTCACCTACTGAACAATGACTTCCAAATTAAATAATTGACTGGTAAACTGTCACTGATTAATCATTCTTATGTCAGTGAAAAAATGAATGAAAACCAAACAATATCACTGTGTCTCTTTCTAAACTTTAATTAACAGAGCATGGCAACAACAATTTGGAAAACATCAGCAGTTTCTCCCAGGCAACATATATGTGTTTAATAGTGAACAACTGCAATTGTGGACCCAAAAGTAAATATATTTAATATAACTATTAATATCTCTATTTACTGTAGTACATTTGCTCACTGAGGATCTTTTATTCTGGAGTGAACAAATGTCCATTTCCATCACAGTTGGTGTAAATTTCAATAGTAAGCAGTAAATATGTAATAATAATAATCCTACAGTTTCCTTCCAGCAAGACTTTTTAACACACGGTGGAACTGTTGTTAAGCTAAAACACTTGGGTTATGGCTGTATAGGCTGTTGGAGAAATTTCAATGATTAAAAATATTTTGGGAACTCAGATGTACAACACTATGAGAGGGATCACAGACCCCTTCTGCTGCAAGGTCGGTGCAAAGTAGCTGCTGTTAGTACACCGGCAAAGCTAATCTCAGTCACCTAGTCACCACTTGAAGCCATACTGTTACATCCATGACAAACAGTGATGACCAAGGCTGCTGACAGGTTGATGTAAGTCAATTTAAGAAGTAATAACTTGTAAAATCAGTATATTTCTTTTGGCTAATACAAGTTAATCAATACTAGCTTTTTAAATCTGATATCTGTAGAAGTTGGTAGCAAGTTGACTTTTGTGTCAACCTGTTACTTTAATTGATCACACTGGCTGTGGGTTTGACAATGTTTTTTTTTTTTTGTTGCTTTGTTTTGTTGCAATGGATGCATTTCCTTAGAACTGAATATGAAAATTATGCGCTTTTGTCATAGTTTCACCACTGAGTTGTGTGGATGAAATTTTTCCTTAGGTTATAGGAAAATGAATAGGTTTTGGGTGTAGTATTAGACAATGTTTCCACAATTCATTGTCTGTCTTTTTGATATTCAGAAGACACTGAAGGAGTCCAGCTGGTTCGTTAGTTCCAAACAGCAGTTCTCATAGCAACTAAGGTCATGGCATAGACCTTAAAAGATATCATGGACCAAGCCTCAACCAGTCATATAACACAGAGCCCTTCAGCTCAGGGACAGACTGTTTCCAATGAGAAAGTGTTCCTTTACAATGATAAGAACGTTTTTGTTTAGGATTCGGTACCAACAGACCTCACACACGCACTAAATGTCACGTGAGTTTGGTCTGGGTTTAACAAAACTGTGGAAAAGATAACCTCAGAATTGGCAGCACACACAGTGTTAACTGTGTTATGTTAATTCCTATTCTCCCATCAAGCAGCAATAAATTCTCTGCTTGAAGAGCATCATGGTGTTCTGACGCCTTCCAGCTCATGAGATTTCCATCACAAGTTGTGCCCTCTTAATATCTCCAGCCTGTCATTCTAAACACAGAGTTGGAAGAAGTTTTTTGCTGGGCAATGGTGTACACACTAAGGAACCAGAGAAAATTGTGTTAATAGATTTATAACACAGGGGATAGTAAAAGGTTTTGCATGAATCTTCACTGATCACCCTTCTTACAGCACTAAACAAGTTAGCAGGGCTAATGAAAAGGAAAACTAATGAAAAGTAGCCTAATAATGCCATTCTGTCTTTTGCAGTCCTGAAAGATTTTGTGTGCTTTTAAAACAAAGAAGCCAGCTGTTAGTGATAGTTTAGAAAAGGCAGGATGTTATTTCCTTGTGTTACTTTTTTGTAATCTTAGTCATCAAGTTTTCACTGAGCCAGGGATGAATGGTTAATGACCAAGGATGCTTTAATCTTTTTTTTTCTTTTTGGGCGGTGTGAACGATGCCTTAATTAGTTTTTAACTATTTTAGTCTTCTTGGATCCAGTGGGAATCAAACCCCTTGACACGGAGGTTGTAGCACGGTGATTTACTGTGGCTTGAGAGTCTTCCACTCTTGCCGTGAGGGCAGACCTTTCACATTATTGCATCTTTGGAAAAGAGAACTCACTGTACCAGGAGCGTGATAACAAGGTCATGACATTTAGCAGTGGATGATATAAGATACAATGTCGACACCTCTACCTCCTGTGTCCCTCGCTTCGCTGAGAGTAAATGCCACTATGAGTCCATCATGCCTATAAACTGAAGAAGTCGATATTTTTATCACTTGGTTGATACATGCACTTGTAGTGTTTACCTTTAGAACCAAATGTCTGCACTCTGCAGTTTTTCTGACTGTGCATTTTAGACTCCGTTGCCATATGGCTCATGGGCCACAGCCAACCGGAGCATGCAGTAGGTTAGAGTGTATAGCTCGAGGCGCGGCTAATACAATCAGAAAATACAGCAGCTACTTGAGTATTTATGCTGAATAAATCATGAATGAAAACTGTCTGATGCTGCTTATTCAAAACACAGACTGTTCAATCTATTCACATGAATTATAGATCCATTATGGACCGTTTGAGCTGTGCTGAGGGAATCAGACTAACAACAGTTGTAGTGAGAGCACTAACCCACTGAGCTCATCCATACCAATTATCTGTGTCTGGGGTGGAGTCTGAATTCAATATTCACTTACACACCATCTCACATCAGAGCTTCCAACTGAAAAAACTACTGGTGTCAAAAGAGCTGTAACAGGATAAAAACAGTATAGGCTTTTCTGCAGAGCCTCAACTGTCTCCAAGAAAAAGAAGCGGGCGAACTGAACGCGCCACAGGTGTCCATTGAGAGACAGGAGAGGTGGAGGGGCTTAGAACCCACTGAGCCGCAGCCATGGGGGGGTCAATATGAAGGAACGCTATGGAGGTGAATTATGAATGAGCAGCACCTGGAGTAACTCCTGAGCGAGCATGCCAGCCCCTGTCTCCCTTCCACCCATCGCCTCGCTTTCTTTCCATTTCTCCTCCTCCTCCTCCTCCTGTCCCAAAATCTCCATCATCCCTTTCCTTCCTCTCCTGCTTTCATCTCTCCCTACTGATTAATCTTCTCATCTGCCTTATTCTCGGTCATCTGATCGCTGCACTTCCCTTCACACACGCACTCCCACACCCTCATTATCCTCCACCCCTGTCTCCAGACCGGGTTGGGGGGGAGAAGGAGGTAGACACACACACACATTACCGCTCCGTCTGAAGAGACGACAGAACATTCTTTTTCCTGCACATACATATTTACCCGCCCGCCACACACACACACACAGACGCACGCACACAGTAGCGCAAAAGATAATACAAGAGCAAACAGTCCTGCACGTGCAAAGACAGACGCATGCATTAAGGAAATGCTCACAGGCACTGACATACACATTCCCAGCTGTTCTCCGCTGGCCAGAGCCTGCCCGTGTGTGTGTGTGTGTGTGTGTGTGTGTGTATTCGTCTGTAATCCAATGTGCTGCTGCTCAGCCTGTGCCATGCTCTCCTCTGTTGCTGTGCGTCTGACTGAGATCTGCCCTCCCTCAACCCGCTCTGCTGCCCAGGCACACACACACACACACACACACACATCCACACACGTGCACACACACTCACACACACATATAAGCTGCTACTACTTCTCAAGCCTCATTCAGTATCAGCCAAGCTCTGGGAAAACAGAAAATTCATTCAGTGCTGCTTCTGCAACCTCCAAGCAAAGACTGTGTGTGTTACCTGCTACACTAAAAAAAACTCCTGAACACACACACACACACACAAATGCACACACACATACACGCATACAGAGTGAGAGAAAGGGGGGTAGAAGGGGACTCTGCCTTCTTAAAAGAGAGGGTTGTCCCCCCATTTTGCTGTAGCTCAACTTAAAGTAGCCCACTGGAGAAGTGTGTGTGAGTGTGTGTGTGTTGAAATGGGATCACGCTGTTCCCTAAAAAGTATCCACTCCTTTTGATCCCTTCACTCCAGTTTACAGCGGTCAGCTCAGCTCACTTACACACACTTTGCCCCCCTTTTTAGCTTGTGGAAAAACAACCTTTAAAACTCACACTCACACACACACCAATGTATATATAGGCTACACGCACACTTCCACAGTCACACACACATTCCCCCCCCCCCCCACACACACACACACACACACACCTCCACTCTTCCCTTTAAGTGCAGAGCCATGCAGCATATGTCAACACCCCGCACATACACATTCTCTCTCTCTCTCTCTCTCTCTCTCTCTCTCTCTCACACACACACACACACACACCTCTGCCAGACCTGCATACAGCCATGAAAGCCCCATAAAGTCACCTTAGGATCCTTCTGTGTTCCAGGCGAGCCCCTTCTTCACACTCTTCCTCTCCTCTGTCAGACTTCTCTCTCTCCTCCTCTCCTCCTTTCCTTCCTTCCTTCCGTCCTTCCTTCCTTCCGTGCTGTCCGTCCGTCCTTCTCTCTCTCACACACACTCTCTCCCTCTCTTCGTCTCGGTGCTCGGTCAGTTCCCAGCGTTTTTCCCGAGCCCCTCCATATCCGCCCCGCCAGTCGCTTCTACCACCGAGCGAGCGAGCGAGCGTACCTACACACACACACACACACACGCACACGCACACAAGCCGCTGCGTTCCTATAGTCTCTCTCTCTCTCTCTCTCTCTCTCTCCCTGTTTATCCCTCTCTGAGCCCGCTCTCTCTTTCTCTCTCTCTCTCCTCAGTCGGAGAAGAGCTCGGTAAGTGTGTGTGTGTGTGTGTGTGTGTTTGTGTATGTAAGTTTGTGTGTGTGGGGATGCGTGTGTTTCTGTGCTCTGCCTTGCCCCGCCAGCAGCAGAGGACTTCCCCCGGCGCCCGCCCTGGGTCCTAGCGCTCCTTAGGTTCACTGAAAGAATGCTATTGTGTACGGAAGGTATAGCCAAAGATCGTCTATGAATATAAGACGATTCACTCAGTAGCTCGGCAAAAAATAAGGCCAATATTCTGGCATTAATTGCATCTTTAATTTTCCCTTGATCATGCATTACACATAATACTATATTATAATAAATAATACATTTTAAAAAGTCATTGTCAAAGTCTTTTTTGGGACAAGCCATGTACACACAAAAACACAGTTTACCAACACCATCACACAATTAAGCAAGTGTACAAAATTAAAGAAAAAATATTTTAGTCTTCTATGTAATTAGTGTGCTTTCAATGCTGAAAAATTATAAACTAGAAGCATACACATTTCCAATAGCTCAGCCATAACTGCAAATTCCATCTAGGCAGAAATTTGCAGAGCAAACAAATCTGCTTGCTCTATGCTATAATGTCTGAAACAGACAAAGAGATAATTGTGCAGTACCTCAGATACCTGCTGTTTAAGCCATCTAACGCTCATTTAGAGCAGTTAACATCCAAAGGTAGTGGGTTTTCTTTTTTTTTCTTTTTTCTTTTTTTTTTTGTCAGTAAGTTGTTTTGAGTCTGTACCCCAGTGGTCGCTATGGCAACAGCAGGGCAGAAGCAGAGGCACGAGAGCCATGCAAGGGTGTAGGAGCCATTATAGATGGAGGATAGAGGGGACGTGTCCTCTGTACATGATCAGGTCTGAGCTCTGTCTGACCTGTTTGCTCAGATCATAAATCATAATTTCATGTTCTCTGCTGTGAAGTCAGACTTTCACCGAGGAGCTTTTAAATCTGATTCCTTTCTGTTGTGTGTGAAAATCCATCACAGACTATTCCCCACCACATACACACCAATACTGCCTCTCCACATGCACTACCAAAATCAAATTTCCAAACTGCATCACTGTGTGAGACACAGGCAAAGACTGAAAAATGTGAGATGGTAAACACGTTTTCTGGCCAAGTAAGTCATCTTCTCAACATAATCAATCTTTGGTGCAGCTACCTTCTTCCTCATCTCCCCACCCCTCCCTCCCTCTTCTCCCTCCCGTCCTTCCTCAGAGCGTCATCAGGTTGCCATAGCAACGGCCCGCCTATGGGAGACAGAGATCAGTTCATTATGGACCATGGGATCCAGAAACTGAAGGACATGATTTTTTTTTTTTTTTTTTGTGAACACAGGAAGCGGGAGCCCTTTACAGGAAAGCTTGAACTTGTTCTTAGTTAAACAGCCAGTGTAGCGCTGCGTGGCTTTGCAGAAGGAAGTTTTGCTTAGTGCTGTTAGGGGTAAAAGCAAGCTGCGCTGATCCATTTAAGTCCTTCAAAAACATAAGTAATGCATGTCTACTATCCCAGCATGTTGCTAAAAATAAAGCAAATTTGATGGGATATGCAAAATGGGCTGCTTTGAGATGTAAACATGTTGCCTCAAGAAACAGTTAACCAGAACTTGCTAGCACACTTCTGAATTAATGGATCTGACAGACGTGGCAGTGATCGGCCTACTGAAAGCCCACAGTCAGGAAATCCAAATGTGCTCTCATTTTATTTATGGGTGGGGAAATTGAAGCGGGGAAAGTGCATTGCAGCAGGCTCAAGTGAGAGATGGAAGCACAAAACACACCAAGGAAACTGTTTTGTTTGATAAAGATCAAAGAGAATTGTTGGGAGAATGAAGTGTGTTTACGAGTCCTCGAATCCAGGCTGCTTCTCCCTGCCCCTGTTATTGCTGGGGGTGGGGGGTGGGGGGTGCATGTGTGTACGTGTATGGTGTATGTGTGTGTGTTTATACTGCGCACCCAGAGGGCTGCATTAAGCTGAAGTGACAGTGGGGATCTTAAAGATGTCTTCCAAAGTTTGCTATTGAGGGAGATCCTATCTCTGAGCCCCAGAAACAACCGAGGAGAGGAGAGGAGAGGAGAGAAAAAATACAACAGGACAAGTGAGGACAAGACACAGTTGCAGTGAAAGAGCAAGACAGAGTTCACCTAGCATGTTTAAGGTCAGTGATATGTGATGATTTTTATGGTCAACAAGTGAGGACACAAAATGAAGTTGGTTTAGCTGGTAATCTATGCAAGAAAATCAAGCTCAGATTTCTAAAGAAAGTGAGACTCCTTCTGTTACATTTAGAGTGTGAAAATGGTGTCAAGTCATTCACTTTGCAATGAACTTCTATTGATGATTAGTCTAGTGAATGTAAATACAAATAGTGTGTGTAATCCAGTTCATTTGATGGCAGTTAGACACAAAGAAAACCACTGTAAATAATTATTACACATGAATGTTTCTCCTTTAATGTGTATTTGCTGTCAGTGTGACTGGGTCTGCTGCCCTGCTGGTGAGTCTAGTTTTGTGAAAGTGTGACACTGCTCAGCTTTAGTTTGCAAGCCTGAACACAGGTTCCTATAGCAACAACAGTTACCATAGGTTTACTGTAGTAATCCATTTGGAGATATTACTGATGATTCCAACCAGATCAGTCATACATTTTGCCCTAAATGATCACAAAGATGCTTGAACTTTATTTGTAGCAGGTAACTATGGTAACCATGTGAGTGACTGCATGGCAGCATCTGGATGGTTTCTGGAGCGCAGACATGGGCCAATTTGGACTAAAAATCAGCTTTCATTAGCTGCACTTAGGCTAGCTTTGGGGGAAGTGCTGACTAATGTAATCAGAAGTTATACTTGAGACACTTCTGGCATGTTACTCATCAAGTTTTGCATGAATCTGGAAGTTAGGCCTGCAAAATGAAGGCCACTGTTGGGCCAAGTATCTGGTAAGTCATTGCTTTATAGGATAATTCCAGTTCATTACAATTTGGATCTAAATTTGGACATTATTTTAATTGACAGTGATATTACTGCACACAGAAAATAAAGTTCACAAGCCGGCTTCCTGCTTCAGAGTTTAACCTGCTGTACCCTCTGTTGTTGTGCCCACAGTTTTCCTACACAATTAGGGATTATTACATACTGCTTCCCTCACCGTCAGTTCTACCTCAAAATAAAGAGATTTAGACAACCTGGCTCCACTGTCAACTTGTGTACAACTTGTCTCATCATCTGACCGCTTGTGTTTCTTGTCCTGTCAGACTTCATTGTAACTATGTGTTCCCAAATCCCAGCAAATATTTTGGTGTGTACAATATTATGTAGTCATAACTGATAAAAATGAAGCCAAAACTATGTGAAATAAGTTGTAATCAACTGGAATGAGTAACTTATTATAAGGTCGCACTGAATATGATTTTATGGTTTTACAGTGATGTCTTCAGGAGCTGACCCAGGTCGGGTGAGAAGCAACAACCTGGTATTTGCCTATTACCGTTTCTCATAGGAACGATTAGAAGAAAATACATCCTGGAGTGTATGTGGAGTGGTGCTGATGTCCTGGCAATAATGCATTACTTGATTAAAATGACAAACATCTTGTGTTTCAGTTACGCCAGAAGGACGCAGCTGGACTTTACATGCTTAAACAAATAAACTGTAACAGGGTGAAATTTTGAATCAGCCATTCACTTGTGCACTTAGAATATGCACTTACCGTAAATACACGCACACAGACACACACACAGCTCAAAGACAGTGAGCGGCCTGGGAGGCGTCCATCCATTCACGATCCTTCATTCTTTAAATGGGGCTGCCATCTTGGCCTGTCTGCCCAGGGGCGTCAGCCGGGCAGAGGGGTGGGTCAGCAATCATGTGTGTGACAGGAAACAGGCAGGCGTATTGGCTGTCAATCACACAGCCTCTTTATTTCCTTTCTCTGTTCTGTCTCTCCATGTGTGTTTCTCTGCTTCTCACTGTCTCTTTTTTCTCACCTCGTCTCTCCCTCAAGTCTGACAAGCAAAAGATTTTCACTTACTTCAGAGAGGCAAAATAAGTGAGAGGGAAGTGTCTCCCTGTCTCCTTTTACCAGCCCCCCGCCCCTTCTCTCTCTCTCTCTCGCTCTCTCTCTTCACACACACACACACGCACGCACACACTTTTTGTCTCACATGTCTGAAAGACAGCTAGCGGTGGTTTGTCATCGTAACACTTTAGTGGACTGTGTTTCCAAATCATCCCTTACACTTTTTCTGCAGACAGTCAGACACATAACATTCCTCAGAAGACAGGCCAAGCTAAGAGAGAGAGAGAGAGAGAGAGTGAGAGAGGAAGTTGTACACTCTCCCTTTCCAAATGCAGCTGAGTGCTCCACATGGATCGATAGTAATCCTCGGTGGGAGCCGTTTATTTTGGAATGTGTGTGAGGCCCAGTGGGTGACAGAATCCACATTCACACACACACACATGCGCAACATTATAACTCTCGCTGTAGCTGGAGTCAGTGCTGCACTTGCACATATAAGCACAACACTGCATGCACTGATGCAGACAAAACTGACACAAACTTACACACACCAACAAGTACGTACACAATCAACATGCTCAGGGCCTGACAAGCAAAGCCTCCTGTTGGGCTGGGCTCTCTTCTCTCCTTCACTGAGCAGAACTCACAGGGCTCCAGGCTGGAGGAGGGGACCCAGTGTGTCTCAACACCGTCCCCTGCCAAGGTCTCTGTTTCTGGGGATGGCAGCTCTCAGCAGCTGGCTAGGCTGGAGCTCTCTGTATGCTGACTCCAAGCCGCTGGCTGTCTTGTCCTGCCAGGAATTTATAATTCTACAATCACAGAGGAACTTTTTTCCCTCACCAATGTAAGACAGTATTATATTTTTCATAATTCAGACACATTCAGTCGGTGTGTGATTTTTAAAAATAAAATGAAACTGCAAAATTACAGCAAAATCAGTTCAGTGGATTCATCAGTGGATTTACTTATGAATCCCTGTCAAAGCTCAACTTTGGTGAATTTTGACATGTGAATTTGCACTGTTGACCAAGTGAGTTGTGAAGTATGCATTTTTTCATACGATTTTTCCCTAATTTTGTATGTCCATTATTTTCTAAGAATTCACTTATCATGTTTGTCTGACTGCTCTAAATACTGTGAAACCCATGAGCCACAGCTGCTGTTGCTATCAGTTTAGCCTCTGTTCAGTATGAGCAACCGACAGAACTTGAAGCTTTGTGATTGGATGTCAACTGCTGAAATTGTCCTTGGGAGTTGTAGTTGTAACCTATTACCTTACGTTTTTTATGTACATATCTTGTTCCCCCAACTTTTTTAGGCAGATATTTTCAGTTTTTCATCTTTTGGACTGAAGCTAAAATTGAATTGAAAATGAATAGGATAGTTACTTCTGGTACCAGTGGTGCCAAAAAGAAAAGTTCACACTCTTCACACTTCACAGTCAGAGAAAGAGTCAGAATCAGACATTAAAATGGAGGACACTATTGTTGTTTAGCTGTATTGCATAATCCATCTCTATTTAACCCTAGTCTGTTGAAGTATATACTGCTCCAAGGATGGTTTTCAGATGGTTATGAGACTGTAGTACAAACACATCTCCTGAATTAGATTGTTAACTTATTGTCCTGTTAGCATCCAAGCTAACATGTTTATGTAAATATGTAGGTACTTGTCCTCACTTATCCCCACCCCTCTTCTATTCCACTTTACTGAATAAAACAACGCACTCACCAGAGAACAAAGTAAATGGCACAGTAAAGAGAAAAACAGAAAGAAGCTTGTAGAATTAGTGACTGACTACTTCTAGCATGTTCCCGGGCTTGCTAGCATCTTTGCCATCTCTCCACGCCTCAATCACTGTGCCAGTCTCTGGTGTGACTGCAGTGCCAAGTTATTGAGAACATCATAACTTTTTTTTTTGTTTTTTTTTTTGACCATGTTGCTCCATTGGCACTTTTACCAATTAACACCAATTTCCTGCATATAATCTAAGAAATCTTTGCTAATAGGCTTTTAAATTTTCAGACAGGAAGCTGCAAATGATTTGTATCAGGGGTCCAATAATCACACCAGAATCTCTGGAGGGTTTATTTGGCACAATGCTGTGAGGGCTTGTCTGGGCTTGCTGTTGGACTTTTTTGAGGATCAGTTTGGATCTCTGGGCACAGATGATCCCCTCAGAGGCAGCCAGGCAGGCCCACACACCCTTCACACACACACACACACATGCACCTGTGCTTCGCCTGAGAGCATTGCATTATCTGAGGCAATCTAGCAGCACCTTGAATCCCACTGCTATTTCTGCAGGGGCAAAGTGGGAGCAGTAAAAATGACCAAAAGCTGTGAAAAACTGTCATTTCCAACATAAAATTGCTCAGTATGGAATGACACGCTGCAGTAAACACTGATGAGGAAATTGATCTTTGCTAACATGAATCCATAGTTAATGCTTTTACACTGAATGAGTGGTTCAGGTTTTAAATTTAGGTCCATTTTGGATATTGGTCACAACACCGTCTAAGCATATCCAATTTTAAATACAAGGCAAATTTTATTCTCAGTTATTCCAACCAAGTCAGATATTTCTATTATCAGATGATATATCTCACCACAGAGCAACCCTAGTGCCCTTAAAAAGTTCACGTAGGATGGAATAATGGTGCAATGGGGGCATATGCTGTATGTCGCTCTATAGGCACATGGGACCTGACCATTCAACTATCTCTGGCTTTGCAGCAGTCAGCAATACAGACATATCCTCAGCAATACACCCTTATCCTCAGCAATACAGCCAGCTCAATAGTGTACTTCCTTCAATGCAGTATAATCACCCCCTGTGACAACATCCCTGGCTCCTCAGGAGTCTATCTACCTCCTCAAATACCCTCACACCATAAGATAAAGACGTTAGAGACTATGGGATTTGGAGAGAGCTAAGCGTTGGGTCTACAGTCTGTGATGCACAGTGATACAGACTTGGAACGCCTAGGAAGTTTGGGATCTCTCAACAGATATCATCAAATGAGCACAGCAGAGCGGCAGGGCAGACTGGAGCAAAGCTCAGCATGTTGCTGAGCTGGTTAGGAGGGTTTCCGTTGTTTGTAGCTGAGCCGCCGCGATTTAGAAAAGAAGGAACGTTTTAGAACAAAAAGAAAACGGTGAGGGAATCATCTGTGAGACTCCATGTGGGAATAGAGAGGATCATAATGTATGTTTGCTGGGAACAAACGGCTGAGAATAACTTTTCCAATGATACACACAATTGAATTAGCATAGCATTGAAATAAAAGGTCAATAAGAAAACGCTTTATGCCATATGTCTTCTCTGAGAATCTATAAACTGGCTTTTTCCTCTTCACTGTTGTGTCGCCTCTCACACTCTCCCATCCTTCTCCTCTCTCTTTTCTCCTCCCTCACTCTCCCTCTCCCTCACTCACT
>BRZM01001626.1:0-102622 GCA_033238685.1 Lates japonicus | reverse complement strand
GGAAGTTACGTGGCTGCTCAGCAGGCTGAGAGAAGTGAGAAGGGTTTGTCTCTATTTGTATGAGTTCTCTAAGGACTGTGTGTCTCAGGCTGAGAATATGTTACACACACACACCACACTCACACACACAGACTATGCTGTTACACACATGCACATTCACACAAAACATCAAACTGTACCCTATTAAAGCAGCAGATTATCAGAATACACACTATTGTGGTAGATCGAGAGTTTTTAATGAAATTCAGAGGGGAAGCCTTCACATGACACACAATAATTAGGATAGATCGATTATCGGGTCAAGCTTTATTATTAAATTATATTCAGTATTTTGATGCATATCGGCATCTGCCTTTTTTAACCGACGGGCCGAATAGGACTTCACCTAAACCGTTATTTTGGTTTGACAAGGCCGTCTGCAGTCACTACTCTGTCTCCAGCATTGTCCCGCCACAGCACCACCTGATTGGTTACACGCAGAGCAACAGCTAATCAGCAGTGAAAGCTGCATGTATGCTCAAGCACACACGCAGAGGAGAAAAGTTTTGTTGAGTGGTGGCCCGGAGAGAAGTATGCTTTTTATTTACTGTAGAAAACTTAGAAAGATGTTTGTTTAAGTTTTATCTTAACCTTATAAGACATGCTATTGAGCGTGGATTTCGTACTTTTTGTTGAATTTAAAACAAAGATGTCGATTGTAAGTGATAAAAAAAAAATTTTTAACATGTTGCAAATCTGAAAGTCATTTAATAAACATATGCTTAAAGATGAATGAAGTTATGTTGAGCTATTATTTAAAATTTTGACGCCAATATTTTCACTTTTACTGCAAATGAATATCGCCCAAATATCGTGTTATCGCTCCTTCACTACTAATAATTGGTATCGGGCCCTGAAACCAATTGTCTCTAACACACACGCTGTTTTCGCCAGAACACACCTCATCACTTATGTACATTACCATGTGTTGAACCCACTTCACGGCCTGCAGGCCCCTGTCCTCCCCTGCATGATCCCACCGTTGATAACCCGACAGCCTCCAAACAGGAATTAACCAGTCATGTATCACTGTAACTGGGCACACAGGTCTGTCAGTTTTGGTTTCTCCACACACTGAAGTAGTATACATGGGACTTCAAAGAGTGGATACCTGAGAGAAAAACTAATTACCTTAATATTTACAATCTGTGTTAATAATATGCAGACTTTCCTAAAACAATGTATAGAAAATCTGCCACTGTTAGCACTGTAAACTGCATATGCCCAGATACCCAAGGCACCCGGCCTCTGTGATTATCACAGTCTTGTTAAATCAATAGTGTCTGCTCTGGATGAAAAAAAGACCAATGTGATGCGTTCTGTTGTCTGGATTTTGAAAATCCCTTGTGTACCGCAGCACTAACAGTAAGTGAAACACACACACCCAGGTAGACAGAGTTAACCCAGAGTTGAGGTGAGCAGGTGTTCAAACAAAGCAACTGTGCTTTCATCAACCCAACGCACTCCATGTCCAGGTGGAATGACAGAATACATGCACACACACACACACACACACACACACACACACACACCAGGGTACAGACAAAGACATAATTGGGTGGAAAATACAGGAAAAATCTAGCAAGATACATGCTAATCCTGTCCACTCACAACAAAAGAATATAAAAAACAGGAAATAGGTAAGTGTTTGTCTGCTCACCCAGAACTGATCAGGTAGAATATGCTATGGGTTCTTTCCAACAGCTCCCTTGAGGCTTCCTTCTTCTGGGAATCATGATCTGCCTAATGTCCACACTTCCAGCAGTGGCTCATAGCTTGACCACTTGGCTGATGTGCAGCCAAACAGGTGCTTGTTGCAGAGAAAACTGAATCAAATGAGGATATAGGAGAGAAATGCAGACAGATGGAAAAACAACTGAATTACACCAGGTGAAACAATGGCAAAAGACAGAAACAACACAGTGTTTTCTGTGGGATTGGTTTTCATTTTAATGTTATGACATTTAAGTTCATTCTAGAGCCCCTTTCCATGATCAGCATGGGGTGTTATCTATTCAATAATATTAGTAGAAGAAATGAAAAGAACATTCATTGTTAAGAAATTAAAGGTTTAACAATGTAATTATACATACAGTTTCAAGAAACCATATACTGTTGCATATAAATATATAATACTACAGTACTGTCTTACAATATGAGCTAAATTGATGAAATTGTTTTTTGAAGTTTTTTTCCTCAAAGAACTGGTATCAGTTTGACTTTGTGGGTTGTCTACTATTAAAGTTAAATGGTAACTTCTTCTCACAATGAAATGTTTCTAACTTTGAGGCAATTTCTGCTCCACTTCATTTACAGTTATAAATTATGCAGGACAGTTTGATATCAGCATCTATTTCAGTGTGTCACTGTACAGCAGTTCGAGGTTTTTTACTGTCCGCTGTAGCAACAAGATGAATGCCATAGCTGTCTGTGAGCCCATGGTAGAAAAATGACAGGAATCCGTGTGGCAGGATTGACAGATGACTGATACAGAAAGATAGAGTTTACAAAGGTTATTCATACTAGGAGACACAAAGGGCTTTAATGCTGTTCTCTGCTGTGGGGTTATCTGTCATCTCAGTTTATGGGACAATAGGGAGTGCTTATTGTGGTGTAGTGCTGTGTGTGTGTGTGTGTGTGTGTGTGTGTGTGTGTGTGTGTGTGTGTGTGTGTGTGAGATACTACTGCCTCCTGAACCCTCTGGTTCCAGGAAAGATGAAAACTCCACCAGTCGTGGTTTGGTGGTGCCGATGAGCTTACCCTGCTATGTTGGCTCTGTGTGTTTGTTGTAGTGGAGGTCTATAGTTTTATTGGGTCACACATATTCTGTTTAACTCATTTCACCACTGTCATCGTAGTTATTTAATCAAGCAGTAATGCTAGCATTATTTTATTTATTATCTGTTTTAGAGTAGATATTGTATAAAGTCAGACACCGTTATTTGTCACAAGTGATGTAAGAAAAGTCGGATTGACACCTTTTTTCTCTTTTTGACCTCTTCACAAGACAAACCTCAGGGCGCACTAGAGATCTGGGTGCCCAGACAGAGTCAAAAACCACCCTGTAGAGAGCCAGCGCCCTAAATGGCAGGGAAGAGGGCCATCTGTCCTTCTTATGAAAGGGAGATAATTGGTACCGTGGTACCTCTCACCTGAGATTGTGGTAGTCCCTGCCGTCTGCACATTGTAGCTTGCTGAGAACGGCCGATACTGAAAGAAAAAAAAAAGACACGAGAAACAGATAGCAGTAAGAGCATTGAAAAAGCAATAGGTGAAGAAGAGACACAGTCAGCCAATCACATTGTACCTACTGTATGTTATACAGAAAGAATTCGTCTTGTGTCTTTGATTTCAGTAAAAGCTATACCAGGCTCACAATCCACCACCATGTCATAACAGCAGCTGGCAATGAAATGAGCAGGGTTTGAACTTTGTGGCACAATGATCGCCCATTACTACTGTAACAGACACTAATGTTGGGTCATGGAAAAAGTTAGTATAGCAGGCTTTAGAATCCAAGTCCACCAGATTTGAAGCCTGCACAAGGTACATATAGACAAATTAGCATTATTAACCAACACTATTAGTCATTGGTTGAACTGGTCACTGTCAACCAGTAATGCTAAAAGTCTTTCATCAAAGCAGAAACACAGTTTAAAGCTCAAAATCCAAAATCAAGGTCTGATATGGGGTGGAGTGTGACTTTCACTCCTCTGTGGTGGAGCTGGACTGTCCCCGGAATCATCCTCACACAGCTGAAAAGTTAATAATACATATGCATACATACACAAATCACATATGTGGTTCCAGATTGTAGAAAAAATTGCCTTATTACTATTCATGTCCTTGTACGGTACTTATTCAAAGAGAAGAAACACAGTGTGTCTGTAAGTACCCAAAGGCTGTAGTTGGCCTGCACTATTCCAGGCAGTAGTTTGCTGCATGGCAGGGCTGAGACAATCTGATGAGGACATTGAGGAGATATCGCAGAGCCTTTTCTTGGCATTCTGGTCCTGCATGTAGACAAACACACACATTATCATCTATCACTATCATCATCATGAATATCATCATGATGAATACACTTTACTGCTCATACAGAGAGTCGATGAAAAGGAGTGGAAATTTTGAAATTTAGATTTTAGAATAGTTGGAATCGTTCAGAGAATGGAATCAATCCTCCAGAAAATCAAAGCTTGAGGGGAAATGTCATTCCTTGGTCATTATCTAACTGGTTGTGATCAGACTGGTGTCTCTCAAGCATTTAATGATTACACAAATTAACCTACAGCAATTTGAGTAAATCGCCCAATATGTAGTGACTACTGACCAACAGCACAACATCAGGAAAGAAGCAGGCACTTAGAAAGAATTAGAGGCTTTGTTTTTACATCTTAATAGAACTAAAAAAATAAAACACTCATTTAAACAGGAGGTAATTTCAACAAGTACAGGAACAAAAATGCCTTGTTGATAATCTCAATAATCAGAGCTCCTCAGGCAGACCAAGGGTCCAGCCTGTCAATTTGTGTATTTAGATAGTCAGGATATCTAGAGATTCCTGCTGGAAAATACTACCTGGCTCATAAGGAAATTAAAGAGTTTGACCTTGATTTTCCTTTCTGCCAAAATAACACATCAGTGTTTGACCATATATATTCATGTCTAATCCTCTGTTTTGGCTTCAACTGTCAATGATATGAAGGAATATACGTTTCATATGTGTGTAGTTTGGTGTAATGACTTGGGCTTGTGGCCCAGGAAAGTCATATAACAACAGTGGTGGAAAGTAATGAGCATAATGTGTGCAGCAGAGCTAAATAAGCTTCAGACAATGCAGTGATCTGGTCACTGACCTCTGTTATGACCTGTTACCTCTGGGCAAATAGTTACATATAGCAGATCCACAGTAAGTCAACTTGTGACTTATAACATCTGAACTCAAGTATGAAACATGAAGCAGAAAACAGCTGAATGAAATGGAATTACAGGCTATTCAGTAGCTGGAGAATCACTTCAATTGGCAGCCTACTCAAGTTAATACACTGAGGAATCTCTCCTAGGGAGGTACATTATGGGAGGTACTGAGATGGGAATCATGTTGGATTTTCATATTAAATACCAGGCACCGTATTGGCTCTGATAACATCCTCATCTGAAATAAAATCATTTCTTTAAAACAACCAACTTGTGTGTTTTGTTTAATGGGAAATCCAAATAGGAGGGGCAAGATCTTACATTACGTTCATGCATAGAGAAATTGTAACAGCATTTTCTGATCTGCTATTAGCAACAAATTATGTTTGTGCTGAGACAATCCATTAATAATATTTTCTTTTGGTAATCATTTCATTGTGTAGGCTAATAGCGGGATATCTTGAGAACAGAAAATGTAACCTTGGATTGTGGGAAATTGTTCGATTGTTCGATACTCCAGATGGACTGGGTAAACAGTACACAACTAGCTACAGCTGCATGATATATCGCTATAAAAAGCTCTGATTAATATCTTCTTAAGAGAAGTCAGCAGTCAAGGACATATTTCTGAAATGACCTGTTACCCGACTTTATTAAGGTTATAGAACTGCTCAATGATATTATGCTCAATGCTAACATGCTTCAAACCTGTGGGACAAGTTAATTACGTCTACAGTAGTTTAGAATGCATACATAATAATATCTTTGAATATGGACCAGTTAGTAAGTTTCCTAAATATAGTGTATAGGGACACATTTTTTATCTCTACTACACTGCACTCTTACCAATATCTAGTTTTTAAATATAACTTAAAAGAAAACAGCATGCACATATACTTTTTAAAATCAATAATAAGATAATAAGAGTTACACATACTCAAATATATGACTCAAATAAATCATGTTATGTTATGACAGCAACGTCAGTTCAGCTCCCTTGGGTTGTTTCCATCCAGAGTTCTGACTGCTCTTCTTGGAAAATAAGTACTCCTTCATTGCTTTACATGGAAGTTAATTACAACCAACAGCGAGGTAGAAAAGAAAGAGGGGAGAGATGGAGGGAAGATTAATAGACTGGAAAGGAGGGTGAGAGAGTGTAAGTAGAAGAGGAGGAAGAAGAGGGAGCAATGAATGTATGGACATAAGAGAATGACAGGAAGAGAAAGAATATAATGAATAGACATATAGTATCTAGACCTAGGATACAAGAGTTAAGGATGACAGGCCACCATTCAGTCACAAGCAGACAAACATTGAATCTAGACTGTTTCAGTATTGTAAAATGTCTGTATAGTAGATATACCTACACATTTCTATTCTATTCTTTGCAGGCTCCAGGACAGCTCAATTTTCTTAATCCATTACAGAAAGTAAACAGTAGCAGTGTTCTAGGTTTTCATAGTTCTAAATGCTACACAATTTTTACTCTACATTTACAGGAGTCACGTTTATAAAATGTGCTTAAGACTCTGAGGTCTTTTTCTACTGAGCTTAGGTGGGATCTTTCTGTCTGTTCATTCATGGTGAAATTAGTACTAATCTTCACTGATCAGATATGTTTGATCCAAAACACTGGAAATGTACAACACACTTCCTTCCAATTTTTTCAAGAACAAAAACATCAACCCATGACACCCCTTACCTTTAGTTTGACTGAAACTCTGACTTTCTTCTGGCCAAGACCTGGATATGACTGGATACCTAGAAGAATGGAGAGAGGGGAGGGGAGAGGAGGGGGTAAAAGAAAGGGGGGTTAGAGGTTAAAAAAGAGAGGAGGAAGGACCAAACAGTGAGTTTCCATGGTTATGAAAAGACTGTTGCCACACTGGCAGGTTATACACACACACACACACACACACAACTCCCCTGACAACAGTGAATAGACCCATCTATGCACATCTTTTGAGAGAGCGGATAGACACCTGGGAACACAGGCCAAGAACTGAGATACTAAGATTACACTACATACAGATGGTGCCGTGCTGGACAAAAAATCAAATATATGTATTTCAGAGGGTAACCGTACTCTTTTTACTCTATTTACTGTTAAAATGAACCTCCTCTTACATTTCCAAATTACATCTGCTATATATCGGCTACATGTGACCTACAAATCCTACATGGCTGGAAAATAGGAATGAACATCTCAACTAACTCGAGCTGGTTTGGAATTCAGGCTTCAGGCTAATTAACCATAACACTGTGAAGAATCTGTCAACAACATTAGCATTGTCCGAAAGGTAATAACGTCGTTTTCTGTGCTTATATGATTAAGTTAATGTTGTTAGGATATATGGCTGCAAACAGTAGAAAGGCTATTACAAACACCAGTGTCCACATGTTTGTTTATGAACGGTCTAATGTCATAGTTTTCATTTTGTAATAATGTTTTTGCTGACAGTAGAACTGCTTTCTCTGCCTGAACAAACAATTCATTTCCTCACACCCAAGAAAGAATCATATCAAAATTCCTTTGTTTTAAACTCTTCTGCCCAATGTCAGCTGGGCTCCAGCCTCCCACAACCCTTAGGATAAGTGACCATGATAATGAATGAAAGATGCATTTTGTTTTTAAAATCTACTCTGTTTATTTGTCCTAGCTTTAATTAGAGACACTTGGACACTGGAATTATGTAAATTAAAATAACAGCTGAAAATTGAGGAAGCGTAAACAATTTATTACACTGTGTATGTGTTTGATTAAACTTAACTACTGATCATTATGCCCAGCTTTTCAACCATTCTTTTCTATCACTGCAGTTAGTACCATTTCCTTCATTACACCTCTACAATGTGGTATGCTATGATATACTGTAGACAATATGATTGGATTTATTGGAATACTGTTATTACCTGTTCTTGTCCGCGTCTTGCCTGTTTGAAGTTTGATGTATCTATTATTAGCTCATTTCTTGGCCTGAGGAGAAGACACAGAATATATAGATGAAACATTACATGCTACTTTCTCTAACACACAGACATACACCTAAAACCCTATTTGGACTCATCTTTCTTTCACAGACAATCACAAGTAGAAATCATATGAATCTGACAAACAACTTGCTCTGATCTAGTGCTGACCCAGCTAGCTTGTAGACGTGCAGTTTCACATAGTAGCAATTGTAATCACTAATACCCCTGTCGAGCCTTGTATATTGTCTCGCATTAATGTCGCACACACACACATAAAATCGACATTACCCATGGCCCTGAAATACACATGACCCAACAATACAGGCATTCATGCAGACTACGTCCTCGATTAAAGGAACCAGCAGGCCAGCTGTACTTCCATGCTTACGTGGTGCACATATGCACACACAGACACACACACAAATGTATACACACTTCTCTGTAACAGGTTTTCTGGATGTAACACTGTGGTTTTCTGTTTCTTTTTGTCTCTGTCTCCCTCTCTCTCACTAATCTATACTAGCCAGGTCATGCTGAGTCTGCTGTGCTCCCTATTGAATGGGCTGAATTATTCAGCATTGTAAGCGTGTGTGTGTGTCTGTGTGTGTGCATATGTGCACACACGTAAGCATGGGTACAGCTGGCCTGCTGGTTCCTTTAATCAGGGGACAGCCAGTCTGCATGAATGCCTGTATTGTTGGGTCATGTGTATTCAGGGCCATGGTGTGTGTGATTTTATGTGTGTGTGTGCGTGTGTGTATTAGTGTGAGGATGTGTACAAGGCTCGACAGGGGTATTGGTGATTACAGTGCTACTATGTGAAACTGCACGTCACAAGCTAGCTGGGTCAACAGCACTAGATCAGGCAAGTTGTTTGTCAGGGTCATATGATTTCTGCTTGTGATTGTCTGTGAGAAAGAAAGATGGTCCAAATAGGGTTTTAGGTGTATGTCTGTGTGTTAAGAGAGAAAACAGCATGCATAATGTTTCATCTGTATATTCTGTGTCTTCTCCCTCCAGGCCGAAATGAGCTAATAGCCAGATACATCAAACTTCGAACAGGCAAGACGCGGACAAGGAAACAGGTAATAACGAAAGTGTTCAATAAATCCAATCATATTGTCTACAGTATGTATCATAGCATACCACATTGTAGAGGTGTAATGAAGGAAATGGTGCTAACTGCAGTGATGAAAAGAATGGTTGAAAAGCTGAACTGTAATGATCAGTAGTTAAGTTTAGTCAAACACATACACAGTGTGTAGAATTGTGTTTTGCAACACCTCAATTTTTCCAGCTGTTATTTTAATTTACATAATTCAGTGTCCAAGTGTCTCTGAAATTAAAGCTTAGGACAAATAAACAAGTGGAGATTTTAAAAACAAAATGCATCCTTTCATTCATTATCTATGTCACTTATCCCTAAGGGTTGTGGGAGGGCTGGAGCCCAGCTGACATTGGGCGAGAGGATTTTAAAAACAAGGAATTTTGAGAGAAATGTGATTCTTTCTTGGGTGTGAGAAATGGTGTTTGTTCAAGGCAGAGAAAGCAGTTCTTTACTGTCAGCAAAAACATTATTACAAAATGAAAAACTATGACATTAGACCGTTCATAAACAAACATGTGGACACTGGTGTTTGCTTATTAGCCTTTTTCTACTGTTTGCAGCCATACTATCCTAGCAACATTAACAATCATATAAGCACAGAAAACGACGTTATTACCTTTCGGACAATGCTAATGTTGTTGACAGATTCTTCACAGTGTTATGGTTAATTAGCCTGAAGCCTGAATTTCCAAACCAGCTCGAGTTAGTTGAGATGTTCATTCCTATTTTTCAGCCATGTAGGTTGGTGTGGAGGTCACATGTAACCGATATATAGCAGATGTAATTTGGAAATGTAAGAGGAGGTTCATTTTAACAGTAAATAGAGTAAAAAAAGAGTACAGTTTACCCTCTGAAATACATATATTTAGATTTTTTTGTCAGCACATGACGCGGCACCATCTGTATGTAGTGTAATCTTAGTATCTCAGTTCTTGGCCTGTGTTCCCAGGTGTCTATCCGCTCTCTCAAAAGATGTGCATAGATGGGTCTATTCACTGTTGTCAGGGGAGTTGTGTGTGTGTGTGTGTGTGTGTGTATAACCTTCCAGTGTGGCAACAGTCTTTTCATAACCATGGAAACTCACTGTTTGGTCCTTCCTCCTCTCTTTTTTAACCTCTAACCCCCCTTTCTTTTACCCCCTCCTCTCCCCTCCCCTCTCTCCTTTCTTCCAGGTATCCAGTCATATCCAGGTCTTAGCCAGAAGAAAATCCAGAGAGTTTCAGTCCAAACTAAAAGGTAAGGGGTGTCATGGGTTGATGTTTTTATTGTGAAAAAATTGGAAGGAAGTGGCGTGTTGTACATTTCCAGTGTTTTAAGATCAAACATATCTGATCAGTGAAGATTAGTACTAATTTCCACCATGAATGAACAGACAGAAAAGATCCACCTAGAAAGCTCAGTGAAAAAGACCTCAGAGTCTTAAACACATTTATAAACACGTGACTCCTGTAAATGTAGAGTAAAAATTGTGTAGCATTTAGAACTATGAAAACCTAGAACACTGCTACTGTTTACTTTCACCTTAATGGATTAAGAAAATTGAGCTGTCCTGGAGCCTGCAAAGAATAGAATAGAAATCATGTAGGTATATCTACTATACCAGACATTACACAATACACAAGAGCAGTCTGAATTCAATGTTTGTCCCTTGCTTGTGACTGAATGGTGGCCTGTCATCGTAACTCTTGTATCCTAGGTGTCTAATTACTGTATGTCTGTTAAGCCCCCCCCCCTTCTTCTTTCTCTTCCTGTCATTCTCTTATGTCCATACATTCATTTGCTCCTCTCTTCTTCCCTCCCTCTTCTTACACTCTCTCTACCCTCCTTTCAGTCTATTAATCTCTTCCCCTCCATCTCCTCCCTCTTTCTTTTTCTACCTCGCTGTTGGTTGTAATTAACTTCATGTAAAGCAATGAAGGAGTACTTGTTTTCCAAGAAGAGCAGTCAGAACTCTGGATGGAAACAACCCAAGGGCTGAACTGACGTTTGCTGTCATAACATAGCATAGGTTATTTGAGTCATATATTTGAGTATGTGTAACTCGCAGTATACTAATGTGTTATTGATTTTAAAAAAGTATATGTGCACATGCTGTTTTCTTTTAAGTTATATTTAAAAAATGGATATTGGTAAGAGTGCAGTGTAGTAGAATAAAAATGTGTCCCTATACACTATATTTAGGGAAACTTGCTAGCTTTGATTGTATTCAAAGATATTATTGTGTATGACAAATTCTAAACTACACAACAGACGTAATTATTTGTCCCACAGGTTTGAAGCATGTTAGCATTAGAGCATAATATCATTGGGCAGTTCTATAACCTTAATAAAGTCAGGTAACAGGTCATTTCAGAAATATGCTCCTTGACACCTGCTGACTTCTCTTAAGAAGATATTAATCAGAGCTTTTTATAATAGATATATCATGCCGGCTGTAGCTAGTTATTATTTTCATTACCAGTCCATCTGTGGAGTATCATTTCAATCAATTTCAATTTCCCACAATCCAAGGTTACATTTTCTGTTCTCAAGATATCCCACGCTAATGGCCTACACAATAAAATGATTACCAAAAAAGAAAATATTATTAATGGATTGTCTCAGCACTAAACATAATTTATTTGCTAATAGCAGATCAGAAAATGCTGTACAATTTCTCTGTGCACTTGAACGTAATGTAAGATCTTTCCCTCCTGTTGGATTTCCCATTAAAACCAAAACACACAAGTTGGTTGTTTTTAAAGAAATGATTTTGTTCAGATCAAGGATGTTATCAAACCAATACAGTGCCTGGTATTTAATATGAAAATCCAGCATGATTCCCATCTCAGTACCTCCCATAATGTTATTACCTCCCCTAGGAGGAGAGATTCCTCTCAGTGCCAATTAACTTGAGTGAAGCTGCCAATTAGTGATTCTCCAGCTACTGAATAGCCTGTAATTCCATTTCATTCAGCTGTTTTCTGCTTCATGTTTCATATTACTTTGAGTTCAGATGTTATAAGTCCACAAGTTGACTTACTGTGAATCTGCTATATGTAACTATTTGCCCAGAGGTAACAGGTCATAACAGAGGTCAGTGACCAGATCACTGCATTGTCTGAAGCTTATTTAGCTCTGCTGCACACATTGTGCTCATTACTTTCCACCACTGTTGTTGCTGTGACTTTCCCCTGGGCTACAAGCCAGGTCATTACACCCAAACTACACACATATAGAGAAACGTATATTCCTTCATGTCATTGACAGTTGAAGGCAAAACAGAGGATTAGACATGAATATATATGGTCAAACACTGATATGTGTTATTTTTGGCAGAAAGGAAAATCAAGGTCAAACTCTTTAATTTCATGTGAGCCAGGTGAGCCACTTCCAGCAGGAATCTCTAGATATCTGACTATCTAAATACTGAAGTTGACAGGGCTGGACCCTTGGTCTGCCTAGGGAGCTCTGATTGTTGAGATTGTCAACAAAGGCATTTTGTTCCTGTACTTATTGAAATTACCTCCACCATTTTAAATCAGTGTTTTATTTTTTTAGTTCTATTAAGATATAAAAACAAAGCCTCTAATTCTTTCTAAGTGCCACTGCTTCTTTCCACAGTGTTGTGCTGTTGGTCAGTGAGTCACTACATATTGGGCGATTTACTCAAATTGCTGTAGGTTAATTTGTGTAATCATTAAATAGCAGGAGACGCCAGTCTGATCACAACCAGTTAGATAATGACAAGAGAATGACATTTCCCCTCAAGCTTTGATTTTCTGGAGGATTTAGATTCCATTACTCAAGACGATTCCAACTATTCTAAAATCTAAATTTCAAGAATTTCCTCCTTTTCATCGACTCTCTGTATGAGCAGTAAAGTGTATTCATCATGATGATATTCATGATGATGATGGTGATGGTGTTAATGTGTGTGTTTGTCTACATGCAGGACCAGAATGCCAAGGAAAAGGCTCTGCAGAGTATCTCCTCAATGTCCTCGGCTCAGATTGTCTCAGCCACTGCCATACACAGCAAACTACTGCCTGGAATAGTGCGGGCCAGCTTCCCCGGCAACGCACAGGTAACACGAACACACTGTGTTTCTTCTCTTTGAATAAGTACAGGAGACACAAGGACATGAATAGTAATAAGGCAATTTTTTCTACAATCTGGAGACCACATATGCTCAGTTTGTGTGTATGTATGCATGTGTGTGTGTGTTAACTTTCAGCTGTGGCAGGGGATGATTCCCGGGGGACAGTCCAGCTCCACCACAGAGGAGTAAGTCACACTCACCCATATCAGACCTTGATTTTTGGATTTTGAGCTTTAAACTGTGTTCTGCTTTGATGAAAGACTTTTTAACTGTTACTGGTTGAAACAGTGACTGGTTCAACCAATGACTGGTAGTGTTGGTTAATAGTAACTGAATTTATTGTCTATATGTACCTTGTGCAGAGCTTCAAATCTGGTGGACTTGGATTCTAAAGCCTGCTATACTGCTTTTTCCATGACTGACATTAGTGTCTGTTCACACTGATAGTGGCTAGAGGCGATCATTGTGCTACAAGTTCAAACCCTGCTCATTTCATTGCCAGCTGCTGTTATACAAGCATATGATGATGATAATGGTGGTTAATGGGCCTGGTATAGCTTTTACTGAAATCAAGAGACACAAGACACAGAACAGAATTCTTTTCTGTATAACATACAGTAGGTACAATGTGATTGGCCTGACTGTGTCTCTTCTTCTTTCAGCCTTTTCAATGCTCTCCTGCCTGTCTGTTTCTCCGTGTCTTTTTTCTTTCAGTATCAAGCCGTTCTCTCAGCAAGCCTACAATGTGCAGACAGCAGGGACTACCACAATCTCAGGTGAGAGGTACCACGGTACAATTATCTCCTTTCTGTAAAGAGGACAGATGGCCCTCTTCCCTGCCATTTAGGGCGCTGGCTCTCTACAGGGTGGTTTTTGACTCTGTCTGGGCACCCCGAGCTCTAGTGCGCCCTGAGGTTTGTCTTGTGAAGAGGTCAAAAAGAGAAAAAAGGTGTCAATCCGACTTTTCTTACATCACTTGTGACAAATAACGGTGTCTGACTTTATACAATATCTACTCTAAAACAGATAATAAATAAAATAATGCTAGCAGTACTGCTAGCGGTCCGTAACTGCGGTAACAGTGGTAAGTAAAGATTAAACAGAATATGTGTGTTGTCTAGGCTATGAGCCTCCCACTACAGCCCAAACACACAGAGAGACAGCATGGCAGGGTCGCTCCATCGGCACCACCAAACTACGACTGGTGGAGTTTTCATCTTTCCTGGAGACACAGAGGGACCAGGAGGCAGTGAGTATCTCACACACACACACACACACACACACACACACACACACACACACAGCACACACACACAATAAGCCTCCCTAACCTTCCCGCAAACTGGGATGACAGACGCCCCACAGCAGAGAACAGCATTCTGACCTTTGTATGTCTCTAAGTATGAATAGCGCACATAAAGCTCTACTCACCCTATCCTCAATCCCTATCTGTCATCCCCACTGCCACACTCTTGATTCACTGTCATTTTCTACCATGGGCTCCACAGACAGCTGGCATTCATCTTTGTTGCTTTCACAAACGGACAGTAAAAACCTCGAACACTGCTATACATTGACACTGGAAAATAGTCACTGATGTCAAACTGTGTCTGCATAATTTTTCTTCTATAAATGAAGTGGGTGAGAAGTGCCTCAAAAATTAAAACATTTCATTGCTAAAGGAAAGAAATTTTCCATTTAAGCTTTAATGGTAGACAAACACAAAAGTCAAGCTGATACACAGTTTCTTTAAGGAAAAAACTTTAAAAACAATTTCAATAATTTAGCTCATATTTAGCAAGACAATGCATAGTATTATATTATATACAACAGTATTATATAGTTTATGACATATATATATAGTGCATTTATTAAACCTTACAATTTCTTAACAATGAGAAGCTGTTCTTTTCATTCTTATACTAATATTGAGAATAGATACTTGCCCTAATGCTGATCTGGAAGGAATGGGATAGACTTAAATGTATCACATAACATTAAATGACAATCACAGAAAACACTGTATTGTTTCTATCAGTCTTTTTTGCCATTGTTTCACTAATTGTGAATTCAGTTATTTCCATCATCACCCATTTCTCTCCATATCCTCATTTTGATTCAGTTTTTCTCTCCCTCAAAATTACAGCAAAGCACCTGTTTTGGCGCATCAATGAGTAGTCCAGCTATAGCGACCCACTGCTGGAGTGTGGACATTACAAGGCGGATCTATGACCAAGTTCCAGAAGGCGGCCTCAAGGGCTGTTTGGAAGAAGCCCACCTCGCGCATTCTACTAGTCAAGTTCTGGGTTGAACAGACAAACACTTACACCCTATTTCCTGTATTTTTATATATAACTATTTTTGTTATTCAGGCTTCGGGTTAGCATATATCTTTTCAGTTTTGCCTATATTTTCACCCAGTGCCATGTCTTTGTCTATACTTACAGGTGTATGTCATGTGTGTGTGTGTGTGTGTGTGTGTGTGTATTCTATCCCATTTCCACCTGGGATATAGGTGAGTAGAGTTGATAAGCACGTTGCTTTGTTTGAACACCTGCTCACCTCCCTGACTCATAGGTTACTCTATCTCTACCTAGGTGTATGTTCCTTTTACTGTGGTGCTGCAGTACAGGGGTTTTCAAAATCCAGACAACAGAACCTCACATTTGAATTTTTTCATCAAATGACACTGCGTGATTTAACAAGACATGATAATCACAGAATCAGGTGCCTTAGGTATCTGGGCATATACAGTTTACGAATTACTAACGGTGGCAGATTTTCTATACATTGTTTTGAAGAAATCCACCATAGCTATACCTTCAAGTTACTTAAGCCATCAGTTAGTTTTACTCTCTCAGAGTATCACTCTTACTAAATCCATATACCACTTAATTTTATTGGAAAGCCAGGCTTAACCAGGCCTATTGTGCCCAGTTACAGTAATGCTATGACTGGACAATTCCTGTTTGGGAGGCTGTCAGGTTATCAGACAGTGGGATCATTGGGGAGGACAGGGGCCTGCCAGGCCGTGAGTGGAAGTTCAGCACACTGGTAAATGTACATACCATTGGTAAAATTATATTTCCACAGCATAGAAACTAAGCGTGTGTGTTAGAACAGACGATATAGTTTTCAAGATGATACCAGATTCATGTAAATGATGAAGGGGCCCGATACTTGATGTTAGGCGATGTTCATTTGCAGTAAAGTAGAAATATTACGGCGTCAAAATTTGAATATTTAAGCTCAACACGCCAACTTTAAACGATGCCTTTGTATATGGCCTTCAACGGCACTAAGTTTATGTTAAAGTTTTTTACTCTTTATTAGCGCATCTTTGTTTTAAAGTTATTCTAACAAAAAGTGCAGGAGCTCCACTCAGCAGCATATCTTATAAAAGTTAATTAGCTTAAACAAATGAAGCAACTCCTAAAGTTTCTACGGCTAAATAAAGAAACACATATTTGCTCTCGGGCTTACCCTCAACCGACTTTTCTCCCCTCTCACCTGTATTGTAGGCACTGCTTGTGCTTTTCACCACAGTTGGCTGTTGCTCTCGCGTGTAACCAATCAACAGATGGTGCTGTGGTAGGACAATGCTGGGTGGAAGTAACGGCTGCAGACAGAGGCGCGGCTGCATCAGAATAAAATAACCCAGTTTTCAATTGAGTCTCTCCTGTTAGGCGTGGGATTAAAAAAAAGGCCAGATGCATCAAAATGCTGGTATGGTGCGATAATCTGACCCGGCCAGTAATGATCTCTAATTATCCTTGTGTCATGTAGAAACTTCTCAAATTTAATTAAAGCTCTCTGATCTACCCACAATGGGTGTTTCTTCCAGTAATCTACTGGCACTGTGGGTACAGTTTGATGTTTTGTGTGAATGTGCCATGCAAGCTTAGCACCGTCACAACTGTGAGTGCCAGAGTGTGTATGTGTGTGTGTTCTCAGCCTGGGGCACAATTATAGAACTCATTACCAATCCAGAATAATGCCCTCACGCCTCTCTCAGCCTGTGGTCAGGTGCAGCATATTTCTCACTTAACCAATTAAACATCCTTCAACTGTTGCTTTGCTTTAATATGTTCTTTCTATTTACTCTGTATTATTTTTAGAAAGCGGTTTAGTATCTCATTATTTATTTGTTTTTTTTTATTTGTTTTACAAAATATGACATAAGGTCTAGTTCTAGATTCCAACATAGATATTCCTACTACCTTTAGTAGGTATCTACTCAGGCGGATACTAGATTTATCCAAGTTCTGGGATATACTTCTCTCTAGAGTTTCACCTCCCAATATAATGGGGAAGTAATTTTGTTAGAAGTGTCCCACTACTAGACAATAGATTTGCTTAACAATCAGCTATACAGGTAATCCATTCATATCAACCTCAAAATTGTAGAAACTCTCTAAGAGAATTTGTGGAGATCAATTTAGCTTTACAAATATATATAGGCGAATTCAGGAAAATATATGCTTACACCAAAACGCAATCTTTGGTTTGGATATTTCTGTCAGTATAAACAGCACTTCAGCACACCTGGATACAGAGTGTATATGATAATATCAGAGCAGAGTGAAATGAGATCATCAACTTCCTGAAGCTACTTAGGAAAAACAAAGGAGAAAACGGTAAAGTTCAAATTGTAAGTATCTGTGCCCAGTCTAGATAATCCAGGCTGCTATTTCCAACAACCTAAAACTATCCCATAGCCTCCATTGTACTGGGTTGGGACTGCGCTTTTATCTCTGCAGTCACGCTATTTTTTTTTCTAGTGAGGAAAAAGGATGAGGAACTATACAAGTCAGGGCTCAAGACAGGTTAATTTTTAAAACAGGACCATCCAGCTTCCTCTTCACGCTGATAAGCAACAGATTAATGAGGAAAATAACAGATTACTATGTCCATAAGCTATACAGCATCCTTTGAGGGTGCGAGGCAATCCCAGCTGACACTGGGGCGAAGCGGTACCTGGACATTTCACTGATCTATCACAGAATGACGCCTGTACAGATACAGGCAATCATTCACATACATTTCCACACCCTGGAAAGATTTAAGTCACCAAATTCTTCTAACCTGTAAGTCTTTAGACTCAAGGAGGAAACCCCAGTCACGTGGAGATTACAGGCTCAGGAACATACAAACTTTACAGAGAAAAGCTGGCCAGGCGAGTTTGTTAGGAACCTTCTTCCTTTGAGGCGATAGTGCTAACCGCTTCACCGCCTGATGAAAGTTGGGTTGCTCAAGCTATATAAGTAGCTTAGGTTTTACAGACATGGCCTTTTGTTATAAGTTTTAGTTATATAATAAGTGGATTCAAGGCAGCCTCAACCTAATGCACTGTACAGTATTGTACATGCAATGTCTGAGCTACCAACAGAGGGTAGTATTATGGCTAACTTTGGTAGCAGAAAGCAGACAGTGCTCATTCTCAATGTTGTTTATGTAATTGGTATATCAGGGATCAAATCATCCATCATTTTATGTTATTGATAACTATACAATTTGTTTTGCTCTATCGTTATAAGCGGACCTAGATTATAATGAGATAGCCACTTGACCTTCTATAGTGTAATGATCAGTATGAGATTCCAGAGAACATGGCCATCTATCCACCAAGGTCTGCTCTTTTGTAAGCAGGTGGTTGAGAAAGTGGAGGTGAGGATGGTTTTAAATTCTCATTATAGAGTATAGTTAATAGTGGCAATCTAGAACCTTTTCATGGACATGGTTACAGCCACTGTATTGTAGTCACTGCGAGTAGCAGAAAGGATTAAGTTGAAGCCCATTCATGGCTCACTTGTTTGCTCCTCTTAACATGTTTAGGGTTTCTGGCTCTGCAAGTAGTGGTTTTATCAGTTATCGATTACACTCAAATTCATTCCTGGTAGCCACTTTGGAACAAGACACATAGGAACTACAAAGTCAAGACTTGAGGAGTCCATCAGAATAATCTACTTGATGAAGTATCAGCATTGACTTGATTAGATCTCGGTAGAGATGCTTGACATCAGTTGTTATGGAACCTCTAAAAGTACTCAGATATTTGATTTTATTCTCCCATTAGGTTGCATGGGACTTGCAAGAGACAAAACAAAACAATGGAATGATTGCAGAATCAGTACAGCAGAGAGGCTGGGATGTCCTGACTTTTGGTCCCTCTTACCGGAATTCGACTCTAAAAACCTGGGTCCCTGGTTTCCCTGTAATGCATTGTATATGTTTTCTTTGTTAGACCTCCTCCTGACCCCGTAGATTAAACATCTTAATGAGTCCCTTCAATGGTCAATTACAGCAATTTGATTTGATAATAACTGTCCTCTCCCTCTCCTTGGTGGAGTAGCCAAGGTTTTAATAGGCGTTTCATCTACAGAATCAATCGCTCTCCGATGTGAATACATAGTCAACTTCATCCTGGCTAAACACCTGAAATACGCATTAGACGATGTACTGAAACTTATATTCTGCTGGTCAGTCAATTAGTGTGTCTGAGTGTGGGTGTTTGGATTTTATGTTACTAGCATAGATTTGTAGATTCATTTTTTCTCTCTATAAACCTACATTGACTAGATGCATTTTACAACATCTGACTTGTGTGCAGTAATAAATTGTCCAGGTGGTGAGCAACGAGACACTCAGGGATAACACTATGTATAAGTGTGTTTTCCAGTGTCAACAATGAGCATGGAGCACATACCACATCTATCGACTAAATCAGGAATACTTTTACATGCCTTTGTTTGGTAATTAATGGTGACACTAGGTAAAATAAATGTCTATAAACTGAATTGGCAAAAGTGTCTTTCATTAAACAACAATTTTGACAATGAAGAAAGAAAATGGCTGCATTTCCACTTATATGAAAAAAAAAACATCAACAATAACTAAAGGGGTACAATTAACATGGGCCTGCGCATTATCTCCCAACAGGGACACAAAATATTAACTCCAACCTGAATGGTATTCGCTGTAAAAAGCAGAGGCATTGCAGCCATAGAAACACATTATACATTAGCTGAGTGGTTTCCCAAGAACGCCATTGACTCAGATATCCTGGAGATCCTTCCATCTCTGCCTAAGTTATTACCAACTTGTCCCAGCAAGTTTATATTTTGCTGATGGTGATAAAGTACTATTTCTATGTCGTTTGAAACACAACCAAGGGAGAAAAACATTTTCTCCCCTGTGAAATGATGTGTATGTTGTTGCCAATATAACTGGCGGACTGGAAGGTCAGGAACCCCTATGTCAATAACAGAGAGGAAATACGCCTGCATTATCTTATAAATTACACAGTACTAGAATTGGAGTTATTCAGATATCCTGGGTGCATGTAAATTCGAACTCACAGAGAGTTTGTCCCAAAGAAAGGATCCGTTTTTGCTTTTGTGTTTTCTTTAAAAAGAAAAAAAAAGAATAAGCTTCTAAACTTTGAAATTGATTATTTATAGTAGCATAGACTATATTTTTAACTCCAGGAACACTATCTAAAATTTATGTCAGCTAAGAGCTATAAATAAAATTGAATAATTCAAGGTACCTTACAGGCAACAGTGACTCTTCATTAGATACAAAATAAATAAATCAAGACCTTGTTGAGTTATAATCCTTAAAGATTTCAGATGATTTAGCATTAGCATCAAATACTGAAAACTACTACGTAAAGCCACTCCATAAAATTATAGTAACATTGGATTACATCATGCTTCTGTTCCTGGGCTACTAGGCTATCACAAGACAGGTTTGGTTTACTAAAAACTTGGGGTTATAACTTTAAATATATTGTGGTCGGCCATTTGGAAGCACTGTAGATCCTTGCTGAACTATACATACTTCTATTCTTAGAATGAAAAGTTTCATATAGTTAAAAAAGAAAAAAGTTAAAGGAAATCCATGATCTGTTTTGCGATTTTGATCAGAACAGTTTATAAATTAAGTTTAGCTTAGTTCAGGTTTCTGTACCAGCTAACGCAGGCTTTTGCTGTGTCCGCACAGCCTGGGTGTTGAAGCCTGAAATATTATTACATCCATATTTCAATCAAAGATGGCCCTATTACCACAGACCTTAGCACCTAGTTTTGAGAGTTTTCCAAGTCAGGACAGCTTGTTCAGGGCTCAGTTTAGCTGAGGACATTAAAGGTAGTAGAATTTTAGATCCCTTCCACAAATCATTCTAAGGACTAGTTCCTTCAGTTACACAATGTCAGCATGAACAGAGCAAAACTGTTAATGAATTTACCCTTTCTATAGCAGGATGTCGACTGGTGGTTACGTCCGTGTCAGCCTCAATAGCATGAAGTACCTTTAGTTGGAAACAGAAGTAGACATACTTCTTTATTCTGTTCAAGAGTCCTGATAATTTGGTGTGCAGAAAGTTATGTGTGAATATAAAATTGAGTATCACATGCTCCAATTACTCATCTTATCAAATTCCGTATTTCATGGTTGTTTCTTGTAATTTGTAAGCAGTCAGCAGTGGATATCTAGTCTGTTTCACCTTTCCCATATCATTAAGGACATTCTGCTCACTTTGTAACTAGTCAGTTAAGCCCATGTTGCATTTTTATATACATGTAGCATAGCGAGCAGATTCATGTTGAACAGCTTACACTGGTATAGTTACCCTCATTAGGTAAAATGCAACTCTTTATACCCAATTAAGTTGTATCTTTCATCCATACTGTGAGTAATTGAAAAGATCTGGACCATTATTGATCCTTAAAACTGATCAAGGTACATACGTCAGTTGAGTTCTTTACTCAGCATTAGATTAACATTTTTTCCAAATGCACTTATTCCCTTTTTTGGCTGGGGTTGATGAAGGGCTGATATGATCTTATGACTTATAGTAAACATAGATCATCAAGAGCGGTTAAACATAACCCAGGTGGCATATTAAGTGAAACAGGAAACAGTTAGCCTGGCTCTATCTGAAGTTTTTACAGTTGGCTGATGTGAAAAGTTGGTATGACATGCGAGTATAGTGGAAATGCGATATGGCTTAAATGTCAATAGGCTCACTGATATCAGATCTATCTACTTAGCAATCAGACTGCCCGTACTCCTCCAGAGGTAGCCATGCAAAAGTGCAAATATCTTGTTTCCATCATGTTTCTGTTCCCTCATTGAAATTATTCAGTATTCTATTAATTATGTCTAAATGGCACCCAAACGGTGATATAAAATTACTTATTATTTTATTTTATTTTTCACCTGGCTGTTTCTCCTTTTCCAGTTTTATATTAAAGCTAACTGGGTCTGGCTATGAATTTCTATGTTAGCATATAAATTGGATAGTAGGCATTAATCTTCTCATCTAACTCTTGGCAAAAGACAAACCATTTCATTTCCCACAATGTGAAACTGTACATAAAACTAGGTGAAATAATTCCAGCTATATTATATTTCACCTTACAATTTAGCGTCCTGCATGGCCAAAATGTCATCTACTAACTTTTGAATCACAGACAAACTGAGAGGACTGTTCAGCAGAGTAGAATTGTGGGTAACTTACTCAACAAAGTTAGCCAGAGTTAATATGTCTATTTATTATTAGGCTCCTTTTGGGCTGCCATGTATTCAAATTCCTGGTAACTCATTACTCAGAACATCTGAATAATAACATCTCATTTGGAATCTTTATTGAGATTAAAGCAAACAAAAGTACTTACTCATGTGAAATGAGTCATTGCTGCCATAATGAGTATATGAGAATACAGAAGTTGGTCAGCAAACCCTCAAACTCCACAGGGTTGTCATTTCAAGTGCATTGCTAGCAGTGCTATCAGCAATTTGATCCAGGAACGCGCATTTGAACTGATTTTTTGACCCATTTTGCTGAATATGAAAAGACTGTCTTTGATCAAATGAGCCAACTGTTCAGTATTTAGTCTTGGCCAGTAATGACTCAGTCTTGATAGGGACTTCTTTGCCTAAATTTGGTTGCCATTATAAATACTATGTTTTGGCTCTGCGTAAAGGCTCAATGGTGTCTCATCAAAACTCATCTTTGTTTGAATCATTTTGTGATCCTTTCAGACCTTCAGTTTTAGTTGATCTCCCAGGTACTGACATGTAATCCTTTGGCCTCAGTTCAATAACAGTCTCTGTCATTATCTCTTAGTTATATTTAAAGATACTGGTTTAGTAGATGGTTGACCGAAAGGACTATCCTTCAATATCCTGCAACACCTTGGGCCCACCTAGACCTCTGAAATTATTAAGATCTAATAGATTAGGTTTAATCTGATTTACCATTTGCCTGGTTTGGTTTTCCCTTCATCTTGGTTGTGATCAATATGGAGCTGCAGTTTATTGATCTTTCTTGGTTTCTTCATTATATATACTACTTGGTACATTATATACAATTATTCAGTTTCTGACTGATTAGACTGCTGGGTTTTCGATCGGTGTGTCTGTATCAATGTTATCTTGTACATTTAGGTTGGGTGTTATATTTCTTAATTATCATGTGAAATCCTGTCTATAATCAATAGTAGCATAGATCCTCTTTTAGGTGTATGCTGGGGTTTTCAAATAGTGCTTTGTACTCCCAAAGGTGGCCAGCGTTTGTACAGTGCTTGTTATTATATCTTCTAATATTATCTCTTTGAAGAAGAGGTACATTTGGAAATATCAGAGGCTAATGTGTGTGTCTGTGAACTGCACAGGGGTCTGATCTTGCACCACATAAGTTTTTCCCTCATGGCTAAGTATATTAGATGTTTTCAGCTTTGTAGAGACTTTTGTCTGCTAACTAATTTAATACGTGATGATTCAAACTATGGGGTTTCTTTCTCTCAATTCCCACCGAACATTCTCCTTCAGTCCAACTTCTATTTATATATAAAATCTTATGGTGCCTTACTCTTCAGTCCTTTCTTAAATATATCACAGACCAAGTCAAATCAATTATATTCATCATTTTAGATGGGTATATTAAAATCCTTGCAATCAAATTTTCAATACTCCCAAACAGTCTTAAAGAACTGATAACGATTCACCATTCCACTGTATATTCATCTTCCAATTTGTTTATAATGCCAACTTTACTGTGAATTTACAGTTTTATATAACAGACTTTCAACATAGACAGCAGACATCAGAAGGGCTGTGGCTGAATGGACTGTTGTGATGCCTCAAGACAGTGGACACAGATTCTTGAACATTTTTGTAACAGATGGCTGGAGGCACAGAAGGTTTTAATCTAACGCCTGTGTGTGTGTATATATATATTGGAAATGACTGGAAATATTGATAGCAGAGCACAGTTTCTACATGTCTCATGTATGGCGTGCGGGATTTATACAGTAAGCATATTGATGCTGATTTCTTCGAGAGCGCTGTAATTCAGTTTTAGCCATAAGTCCACCTTAAGTACATGTTTCAAGATATTATATTTAATGCTTAGTACATTTGAGATTATACAGTCATATAGTAATAGTGATCCTGGGTAGGTTTTTTTTTTTTTTTTTGTAGCCTTGGCCAAGAAACTGCCCGGTGTTACATCAAAATAGTTTGGGTATAGCTAGGAGTAAATGGGAAATTCACACAGTCAGTATGACCAACTGTGTAGTAGTATATTTTTACGCAGACATCAGAGGGCCATCCTTAAAAATCCATCAACTAGATTTCCTCTCAATGATTTGATGGTTGCACAACACTAATGGTTTTAATCACGAGGACTTCGATAGATGATTGTATGCAGGCTCTATTTTCTTTCTTTTTTTACCTCAATTGCGGTGATTAATTTTCATCAAGTTCAAAGACATACAGTTTACACTAAAGACTTTCTCTTCAATCAATTTAGTAAAACTCGATTTTAGCTAATTTATATAGCAGCATATTTAGGTTGATGGACCTTTGTAGTACTTATTGTAATGCAGGCTGATACCTGAGCTTCATCCAGTCTTCAGGTCAGACAGACACAGTATTTTCCCAGGAAATGGATCAAAGTCCCAAAACATTCTGTCTCACATCAGGCATAGCACACAACAATCCTCTTTATCAGTCATTTGCTCTAGATATGTACATGCTATGATATCTTAACTATTTATATCTACTATGTGCACATACATGCATTAGTGTTTCTGTTTAGATGAATTCTAAGCGTTATTTTACTGCTTTCAAACGTACAATGCATCCTCTGGGCTGAGTGCAGTACCTGACATTAATGTTGGTGAACTCATATTAATGTAATATACGCGTCTTACACACACACACACACACACACACACACACACACACACACACACATGAAATCTCTGTTTGCAGATGAATAAACAAATCCTTTTATTCGCCGTCCATATTCCTGGCCTCAGGAAATAATTGAAAAGGCAGATTCGGGGTCAGACACTATAGAAAAGTCTGCAGGGTGTAGATGGATTTCCTTGTGATCTGGGCTCTAAAGCATTCAGCGTGCAGTTGCTAGAGATGGGGCGCGCAATTGCCTTTTGGTGTAACACTACTGACTAGGCTTCCATCAGTGATTTTGATTTGAGTCTAGCAATTGTAAAGCATAACATGGACTCTGGATTTCTAGTTTGTATCTGAAAACCTCTTGTCTCCCAGAACAGGCTTATCTTTTAATTATAAGTATAACAAGATGGATATAGCCTATTAGAAGTTGGTTTGAGATCAATGTGACTTTGGTGCAGAAATCCTGCAAACCCACGAACAGAAAGGCAGAGCACACAGAGTCAGGACTGCCCTTGCTTACTAAGGTATAGCTGTGGTTTATATCTCATTCAGTAGCAGTTATGACCAGTCAAACTTTTAAGTCTGACCTTGAGAATACAGCACCAGGAGTACATGCTGGTGATAGCTGAACCAGCCAGAAAGGTCTTACTAAATGGGGTTTTTCCATCAGAACTCCATGGTGAGCTGGTCTCTCACTTACTTGCCAGTCACTGGATGAATGATTCATTCTTCCGTCTAATAAAGAATTGGTGAGCAGAGATGTTCAGCTGGGTTCAGGTTTACTTGGTGTCTATGAGAATACATGGATATATAAAATGGCAGGAAGTATCACCCATCTTCCCGACCAAACCCAAACTCGACTGTGCTGCATGTAGTTTATCTCCATCATGTCTAAATTGTTGGTGTTGTACGTATGTGTGTGTAGAGAGTGAGTCATACAAAGAGGCAGGGAGGCGTGTCCCAACCGTTTCAGCCCCCTCCTGTTTTGTCCCACACAGCAGAGCAATCTGTCCTGACACAAGGACGCACCTTTTCTCCTCTCCTCCCAGGAGCAGTGCGCAGGGCTGAGATCAATCTGCCGGGTAGGGAGGGATGAGGTCCCGGCAGACAGCCCGGAAACACAGCACTAGGAAAATAAGTGGATGTAATTCTCCTCAAGACGATGGTTTTTCTGGGCCTAACAAGGTTATATCGTCGGACTTCTGAGCGTATTTGAACTGGGAACTTATAAGCAGCGACGGAGCGCAGAGAATTACTATAAACTTACAAGCTTACTACAAACGTAATCCGAAATCTAAAAAGGACTTTTGTCTTTTTGTTTTCTAAGTTGCCACAGACTGAGTCAGAGGTTGACTAAAGTAACTTTTTTCTGTCGGACTGAGCCGGAGATGGAACCAGAGGAGGGGAAGCTGTCGGTGTGGGTATGCCGGGAGGAGAAGTTGGTCTCGGGGCTGACAAAGCGAACCACCTGCGCCGACGTGGTCAAAGTTCTGCTGGAGGACCAGAACCTGCGGCAGGGCACCTCGGCCGCGATGCTGTCCGGCTCTCCTCAGTCCTACTGCGTGGTGGAGAAATGGAGGGGCTTCGAGAGGATTTTACCTAACAAGACTAAAATTCTCCGGCTGTGGAGCGCCTGGGGAGACGAGCAGGAGAATGTCCGCTTCGTCCTGGTGAAGAACGAGGCATCGCTGCCCAACAACGGGCCCCGTAGCGCCGAGGCCCGGGTGGTCCAGAGCCGGGAGAGCGGCGGTCCGGGCGGCGTGCTCAAGGGCACCGCTAAGACTTGCTGGACTGCCGCGGCCGCTGCCGCCAACCTGTCCCAGGAGAAACAGAGGCGCATAGTCAGGAAGGCATTCAGGAAGTTGGATAAGATGAACAAAAAGAAAGAGCAGTCTGTTTGTAAAGATAAGGGCTCCGTAGAGAAGATGGAGACACTGGTTCACCTGGTGATCTCCCAGGACCACACTATCCGCCAGCAGATCCAGAGGATCAAGGAACTGGACCGAGAGATCGAGCGCTACGAGGCCAAAGTGCACTTTGACCGCATCAAGAGACACGGAGTAAACTATGTGCAGGACACATACATGGTGGACACCTCATCAGAGGGTCCTGCTTCGTCGGACTGTAAGCGCAAAGCGGAGCGGCAAGACGCGCGATGTACGGCGGAGGCGCTCGCGCAGTTTGAGGAGTACACGCGCCGGTGCGAGGAGGTGGTTCGGCTGCAAGAGGAGCTGACGGAGCGCGAGGCGCTCGTTGAGAGCATCACAGGGGAGATCCAGGAGGAGCTCAACCGGCGGTGGATGAAGCGGCGGCGGCGCGAGGAGAAAGGAACGGGGGCTGCTAAGGACACAGACAGTGTCGCGGAGGAGATGTGCCTTGCAGCATCTGCCGCTCCAGCTGTGGAACCAGATGTTGACAGCCTGTCTGATAACGAGCTTGCACTGGAGGAGGAGAGGATCAAAACCCAGCTGGACACCAGTCTGTACATTGGCCTGCGGCTGAAGACAGACCTGGATGCCATCAGGGGGGACTTGGACCTGAGTCTGGCGCTCTGGGAGACCAAGGAGAGTGAACTGCTGGACCTGTTGGCCAAAGTGGAGACCATGGAGATAGAGCAGGTGAACAACAAAGTGACTGATGATGGCAAGGGAGAGCTGGGTGCGGTGAGCACTGAGATGGAGCCTGCATCATCAGAGAAGAGCAGCGGCTGGGTGGAGCAGGCAAGAGGTCTGTCAAAGTCCTGCAACACAAATGACGAGGACTCAGACACGGGCCTGAGCTCCATGCACAGCCAGGACTCTGACAACCCGCCTGTGTGCGAGTCACTGGTATAGACTTGCTTTGTTTGGAAGCACGTTGGACTTTTCTGCAATTCAAAGCCACAAACTCAGGGGCAGAGAAATCAGTGTTGGCAAAAGTGGGAGACGGTCTTCCCTACTCAAAATGCACCTCAGTATGGACACTGTAATTCTACAGCAATAATTTGTATATGTAGTCATTGCACAATAAGCTAGGAGGGACAGCATGCTTTGAAGTTTGATAGAGCTTGCTGCTCCATAGCTGACCTTTGACCTCTGTAAGGAGTCAACAAAGTACCACTTACTATGAGGATAGCCTAGAATAGTATTATAACAAGCCACTTATAATCTTTTGTCCTCAAACTAACTTTAAGGTGTACTTGATCACTGGTTTACAAAGAGTTAATAACAGCGTGCTTTTGTCAATAAAGTCTGATAACATGCTGAAGCAACTGAGAGGTAAGGCTAAGTGTTAAGGAACCCTATAAGTAGGTCTAATGGCCATGAGTTAACAGATTTCCTTCAAAAGGTCTCTTAAACACATTAAGTAATATTTATTTAGTCATGTCTTAGAGTTGTATGCAGTATCATCTACTACACTGTCTTCTGCTTTGGTCACCTTTCATAGGCTGGATTCAAACATGAAACATTTGGTTCCTGTTCTGTCATCACAGCCTGGTAGTGGTTGTTTCATGGTTGTTTAAGGAGCGTAGAAAGGTGAGTGTAGAAAGACTGGAAACAGGGGGAAACAGCTACTTACTTACATGACATGAGAGTAGTATTGATCCTCTTGTCTGACTCCCCCTCCTCCTAAACGGTTTCCTCTTCCCAGAGTTCCAGTGTGTAACCCAGGCTTTCTGTTAAAAAAGTCTCAAGGCAAAGCTTTAGGTAAACAGTAGATAACCCTTATGATGTCATGAGGGTTAGTTTTTTCAACAGGAGACATTATACAACAGTTTTCACTGACTGAGTAGGACCCATCACAACAACTTAATTGCATTTCATGTGCAAAATTGGTCCTTTTAAATCTGGGTTTTGACCATTGTTCTTGTGTTAGTTTGGCTGTCCTGATGGCAGCTTGTTTCCCCAAAGAGCATCTTACTCAACCAGAGGTAATCTGGATAGACAAGAAAAGCCTCATGTTTATATCAAGGTTTAAGCTAAGAAATAATTTGCTCTAGCAGAGGAGGACAAGATAACAAGGAATACAAACATGAGTCTGCACAAAAGATTCCTCCAATGTAGTAGGCTATAGTTCAAATTATGTTTCTTGTGTAATCAACAAATTTATACAAACTTTGTATGGAAAGCAATGGAGTCTAAAAATGTGAAATTTACATTGTAAGTCACGTGTTTTTGGGCTCCCCTGCTTCTATTTACTGTACAACTGACTTAATAATGGAGTTATTCTCATTTCAACGGTTGAAAAAAGGTGTTATATTTATTTAGAAATACATCCATTTATCTAGTTCTTTATGGTGTTGATGGGGCTGTACTTCTGAGTCCATCTGTGGGTACAACCACTTGTAACACTGGATTTTAAGATGCTTCTGGGAGAAATGGCCCCATTTAGTGATCCCACAGCCCCTGCATTTCTGAACACTGTGACATTAAGGGGAACTATTTTAAGCCTCGGTTCACTTTTTACATCCTGGAAATAGTTGCTGTAAAGTAGTATAACTGTTCTTCCTGGTACTCTCTTTCATGAACTGCACAGACAGTAAGCAACAGAAAATACAACAGAAGCTAGCAGAGTACATTATTTTGAGATAATCTTTCAACTAAATCAATCACACTGTATTTTTGTCAGGCTGTTGTGCTGTTACATCTTTCATGTTTGACTTTGTCTAACTGTAAAATGGTGAAAAGTGAAAACCTAACAGAGACTGTTTCTGTGGCTTTAGCTGCGAGCTGTATCCAAATACCAAAATGACCTATGTGTAGCTAATTTTTGTTGCTTGATCAGGGACAGTTTGGCCTTCTCAGTGTGTGACATTCAGCAAGCGTTTCCTAGATAAATGGCTCTAGATCAGCCACTCTTGAGGGCACAGCAAGAGAAATCAGATGCATTGTGGCTGCATTGTGCACCAGTCAGCACATTATTACACGACTGTTAGTGTTGAAATAAACAGCAAAACCTACCTGACTTGTAGTGTGGCTTTATTCAGTGTGACTGACATGACTTATGAGTATTTTTATGTATGAACAGCTCAGAGTTTTCACAACTCAATTTAGAGACAACTTCTCCCCTCAACTGAATACTTTTTCCACATGCGTTTGGACGTCATGTATAGTTTCTGGATGGAAAGAAAGTCTACATACCTATGGGCCGCAGAGGTTGACACTCGAAGGTGTGTGTGAATGGGAGTGCATTTGTATATGTATGTATTTCCAGTCCCACAATACCCGTCATGCATAGTTGTGTTTAATTGCTGCTTCCTGATCACTCTTGCATGAACTCCTGCATTAATTATGACAGGATGAAACAGAGACCAGAATGTACAGAGCAACGATGCACAGCTCAGGTTACCATTTAGTAACACATACCTCACATGTTCTTCAGGCGGTGTCCTAAAAGGTTGGTGCACCCAAGTTACAAAAACAGATTTTCTTGCTCACCCCTGCTTTTGTCTAACTAAGCACATTTATTTGAGTTTTATTTGTCCAGGTTTTGAGATATCTGTGCCTGTGCCTCATTTTCTGAACCCATCGATCTTTTCTGGAGGTGAATGAAATGTAATTTGTGGTGCTCACAGCACAGATAAATGACACTTAAAACATTCAACAGTAGCACCCCTTTTTGGTCCCAGTCACCCAGGATTACCCACTGTGGACAGTTTTCTGGGGAGCTCTTTTTTACAGTTCCGAAATTATAGATGCTGGTTATTTTAAAAAGCTGATTCCAGCATGTTTAGATTTGATATGCATCAATTTGGCATCAACATATTTATATGTGCATTTCAAAGTATTGTGTCAGAAAAGGTCAATGGAAACAAGAAAAGAAAAAGAGAACGACTGAGTTGACGTGCTTAATGGGAGATGTGAACAATTTTTCCAAATAAGTTCTGATGTTGCGAACATTTAACTCGCTTGACTGATCAGCTGTTTGTTCTAGAGAATAAAGATAAAGGGATATATTTCAACTTGGCTACAGCAATGCTGAGACATATATTAAAAACCTGGGCAAGTTACACCAAAACTTTGTATGAGCCTAGCCTTGTGTCTAGCTATGATCAGTAAGAAACAGTGAGTGTTTTCTTTATAATATGTGTGAACCTACCCTTTAAAGCATGCTCTTCATTTCAAATGGTAGCGATGCTGACAACATATAGCTCATCGTATCTCTAGTTGCTGTTTAGTTTTGTCAGCTGGTTAATGTATGCACACTCTTTTACTGTGCTCACTGTCAAAATCACTGACAAGTCAAACCTACTGTAGTCATTGTCTCCTGAGTCTGACCACGAGAATTCCAGGCATTTCTACAGACAAGAGTTGTAATTTTGTGCCAGTTGTCCTTGATAAGCAATGCACCTCTCTGATGATTATGCCTCACCCTGCTGTTCTATGTTTGGCATGTACGGCATTATCAAAGCCTGTGTCTACAGAATAAGACTTATATCTATAGTACAGAGAAAAAGGCTCAAATACAGCAACTGCTTACACAAACAGACCCTGAGCATTATGAGCATCAGTGTGGGAATTCCTGAAAAGTGTGAGTAAGTAGAAAAGTACAAACCAGAGGATACGTATGCTCCTGAAAGATGCAGTAAGAACTAGAAAAGTCTACATTTACATGTTCTCACTGCTGAAGAAATGCAGTGAAATTGAAATAGCCAAAATAATTAAAGAAGACTGATGTTTAAGCTGAAGTGGTAGTCAAAAACAGCTTTGAAGGAAGTTAAAATGGCAGTTAAAACAATAGTTTTAAAGTGTGTACATGCAGAATTGAGTTGATGTATTTATTTAAATGGAGCTGAATCAAACCGCTTTGCTCAGTTTAGTTCAAAGACTTGTAGTCACTCACTTTGTAGATTATTCACTTTTTTCCTAAGCTGCATAAGAGGTTGCATCACTGTTCACTTCAGTATACTTCAGTATACATTACCAGCATATTCCAAAAATGGAAGTATCCTCCATTTATGGAATATGCTTTTTTCCCCCATATACCTTACTTGTAGAGCATACCCCACAAGTGGAGTAAGATTTTACACTTTCTGTATTGGTGACCCTAGTGAAAAAACAAATGTTTTTCTATTCCCTACATATTTTGATACAATCAAAACATTAGCTTATGATATGTTTTGCATGGCTGCAGCAACATTACAGCAAATACCTGAGGTCTACATTCAACTAATGATCCAAAGTTTTACATTGGCATGTACAGGACAGACATTCTCCCTGAGGGAGAGTCTCACAGCTCTGTGGATTGCCAGCCTGTCGATCTCTGTCTCATGCAAACGTGTCATTCAATATGCCTGCTGTCATTTGATCCCATCCGTTTCATTCCTACACTGACTGTTTTTTAAATCAATCTAGGCTCTTGTTAAGTGGTTGTTGAATTCATTAGTAGCTGCATTCTCTGTGCTGCCTCATGAGTCCATCTATTTGAACTGACGTAAATGTATGAATATTTGAGTGATCCACGCTGGCAGCTCTCACCAACTTTCTCCTGTGTCTTCAGTGGGAGATTGCAGTTCAGTTACACTGTCATGTTCATTTGATATTAACAGTGTCTTATCCTCTCTGCTTTTACTTTCTGTCTGCTCTCCTCACCACTCTTTTCTTATCGACCTCTATAAGCAACAAGTTTTCACATTTTGACCCTTGGGAGGCCCGTAATGTCAACATAATCATTTTGTGGACATTAATTTATATTTCAAAAGATATGATGAAAAGATTGGTACTGCTCTAACTCTGTTTTAAGATGGAGCAGGAGTCAGGGTGTGATTAGCTTAGCTTAGCATAAAGACAGAAATTGTTCTAACCTCCTAAAACCACACATTGTTGTTCTTACAGTTATGTTTATACATGGTTTAAACAAATGAGATGAATTGTCTCACTGATCAACATACAAACATGAGACTGATATCAATCTCTTTTCACTCTTGGAATATGATCAAATAAGCATATCTCCCTAATGATTAATTTGCAGGCTGTTTTTTGCACAGTGAGCTTTAAAATGCATGGGGTAGAAAGTGGAGATGAGAACTAAAGGTGTTAAAAGTTATACTCCACCCTCCACCCATCTCAAACACCCTGTAGGCTCGACAAGCTGGTGTAAAAAGTTTATAGTTTCATCCCTCACAGAGAAGAGAGGTGTTCCTCTGCTTAGATTCATATCAGTTACAATGGATTCTAATCACAATCAGGTTTCACAAAGGAAAAGTGTTTAACCTCCTGGTGCCATTGCTATGCTTGACATAGGCAGTGTGAGACCATTCATTTTAGTCAAAAGACTGGAATTCATTTATCTTGACATTTAGGCTGCAGGGGATACTGTGTGTGTGTGTGTTTGTGTGTGTGTGTGTGAGAGAGAGAGAGAGAGAAAGAGAGAGAGTTAAATGGACACAAACAAAGTTAAAGAGATAGGAAGAGAGAGCAATATGGTTGAGTTATGCAACCTTGTTATTTTGTATTTTTGAGTATTTTGTTGTGTGTGTGTGTGTGTGTGTGTGTGTGTGTGTGTGTGTGTGTCAGACCCCCTGGTGCTGTGTTTGGCAGAAACAGTGTGGGGTGGTATGAGGCCAGTTAGCAGCAGCTGCTCACATCTTTCTACCAAAAACACTGCAGTTTATATAACCAGACCTGGAAAACACATGCTGCAGGGACAACATGGTGAGTGTGTGTTTGTTTGTGTGTTGATACATTTTATTGATGCATTTTATTGATGAATTATAGTAACAGGATTTTCAAAAAGAACACCGTATTCTAAAGAGAATACAAATGAAACCTGAAAAAAATATGATGTCTCGCAGTCTAACAATGTAATAACTCATTCATAATGTCCAAATTCATTGCAAGTATCCAATGATCAAAACTAATAATTTGTTTAATTAGACCATATAGTAGACCAAATAAACCATGCCCAAAAAGTGTAAAAGGGTTAAAATAATTCTTGGTGAATAAATTCATCCCACACCCACTAACTTAAGTTCTAAACCTCAAAGTCAAAACAGGATAAGAGCTTTTAAGCCATATTTCCTATAGGTTTCTCACTATTAGAAGTAGACTGAAGTGTCAGCTGCTTATTTGTAGTGGAAGAGTTTTGGATTACATCAAATTCTTCTTAACGCTGTTTCAGGCAATATGTGGTGATGACATGTGAACACCACCTGGAGCAGGATAATGCAGAGCAAGTAACCTCTCTAACCAATAAAATGTGGCCTTGAAGCAAAGGGTTAATGATTAGTTCAAGATAAAGGTTTAATTTCCTCCCTAAGAGTTACATGGTTTTGCTCAGCATAATTTATCCTAACGTGCTGACATGGAGCCAGCATGAATAATCTACCACAAACACATTTAGTTGATGTTAGTTGAAATCTTTGTGAATAATGGGCTAATCTCACCTGCTCATAGTGACAAACCCACAGAGAATTATCAGCAAACTCTGCAGTTCCCCTCAGCTCGATGGTTTTGTCAGATTTTTAAAATTAATTAATTAATTAATTAATTTTATTTTCGGGGCCAGCAAATTTACTGTTTTGGTTCAGTCTTTAAGTCTCAGTCTGCTGAATATGGCAGAACATTTGGGAGTTGTTAGAGACCCAGAGAAGAGTGGATTATTATTATTATTATATACATGAATATATACATTAAAAACAGCTATCTGATGCAAGTATCCTAGTGTTAACAGCAGATGCTAATTTGGAACACTCGTCCATAAATATTAGACTTACATTTGTGTTGTGGGAAGAAACATGACTAACAGAAAACTAATGTTGCTCTGTGTCTGCTGGATGTGTAAATAGGGAGTTGTTTGATTAATTTAATAATTAATAAATTATTAATTGATTAATTATCTAGTTTATGAAATGTGACAGAACAGTGGAAAAATGTCAATCACAATTACCTATAGCCAAAACGATGTCTTACTCTGTTCAACCAATTATATACGATGAGATAAAGAGAGATAGCAAAACACGTCTTTGTCATGTCTGCACTATTACACATGATTAAGGAGTGACTGCAAGTTTCATCTTCTTCAGTCAGCCCTCAGTCAGTGTTTTACATCTTTGTGACTAGGTGTATGCATATATGTAAAGACACACCAGTATTTGTGTATGCATGCTTTTTTGTGTGTGGGAGATAATAGAGACATGGCAGCATAAGAATGATGAAACATCATAATGAAAAACTGCAAAAACTAAGAACACAACAAATAAAGGCTTACAACCAATCAGCAAGCTAAAGAAATGAGTTTCCCTGAGTGCTTCGGGCTGACGATGTGAATACACAAACAGCTGTCCAGCTTGGGAAAAAAAGATAGTGTGTGTATGTGAGTTAATCTCTGGCAAAAGCTCACAGACAGACATACAGGACTGAACATGTGTGTGTGTGTGTAGTATTTGTGATCTGGGGTGACACTGCTCACCAGGGGTTTGTGTGTCCTTCGAATTTCTCTCTCTCTCTCGCTTGCATGTGCACACACACACACACACACGCATGCACACACAAGTTTATTCAGCTGTCCTTGCAGTCATTATGGCTTCTATTCCATGGACAACTTCTTCAAACTGAAACCTAACCTCACCTCAAATGATGCTTTCCCTAGGTAGGACCAGGCTTCTGTTCATAAGGACTACTAGTGCTGACAAGGTCTGAGATGACAAAGCTCATTACACATCTCGTATCATTGCACATTATTTCATAACAATATGAGCAGTTCATCATCAATTTAGTTCAAAACTACAAAATAGATATTCCTGGTGGCTCAGTCTTTTTGCAGTACTCATGATCATTTACATTTGCCTACTGAACTCTCTATTTCATGTCACAACAGACCTGTTCTGAGATGTGGGTGCAGAGATGTCTGAAATTGTAGACTGACATGAGCAATTGTCATCATCAAAATGTGGCATTAAAGCAAAGCAGGTAAAGAGACGATAAAAGGAATTCAATCTGATACAGTGAATACCCCATTTGCCTTTTAGCTGTGTGTGTTACCTCCAAGGTGAGCTGTAGGTCACACAGCTGGTGACAGATCTTAACAATTTTTGTTGGATATAAATACACCTCATCATCAGTTAAAGGAGCTAAATGAAGGCATTTCAAAAGTTTGTATGACAATATCAGAAACAGGAGATTGACAAATTATATGTCATATATCTCAAGCAGCTTTTTAGACAGCGGTGATCCAGCAGCTGTGATAAAATTGAGCAGCACTCATCTCCTGTTCTGTCCTGGGAATGGCCTCTCAGAAGAGGTCTCATTGGTATCTATGAAGTAAATAAACACAGGCAATGAAATCATCTGCTAAGATATGGTTTAGTTCAAGCAATGAAAGTCAGGACTGGCAATATTACAATTACAATGGTGCAACTGGTGCAGCAATTTCCCTGGGATAAATAAAAGCTTCTTGAATCTTGATCTTGAATCTATTAAACTGAAACCATTCAATCAAAACCATCTTTCTGCATGTGCTGCAATGCCGTGTAGAAATAGAAATTCCTTGATTTCTATCAAATTCAAAACCAATAAAAACTCAATTTGATTATAAACTTGGTATAATAAAAAGAAACTGTGATTAGAGCTACCTTGGTAATCTGCCGAGAGATACGCATATCTATTTTTAGACTAACTTCACAGGGTACTATACAATTCATTTTGAATAGATAAATAGAAATCTAATGACCATGTAGAAAATAAATTAGTTTGGGAGGTGCTTTTATTAGAGCTATATTACAAAAAATATATTTTTGCTTGAAAGAATCAGAATCACATAATTTATTACTCTTGCCATTGAAAGTCTGCTCTAATTTTCATTGCAATCCATTTTCAGTACTTATTTGCAATATTTCATGCTGTACCAAAGCCGGCACAACCCCAGCTAACTATCCTGCCATCCTAGTATTACAGCAGCTAAAAAAGCGAAAGAAAAGAAATCACCACCCAGACAAAGATCTCTGCAGGAGTCCACCACACACTTCTATTGTGCAGTGGCCATTGCTTATTAAATTCGTGTTGCTTCATCATAAACCACATAGTACTGTCTCTGAGTATCGTCCTTAGCACATGATTTGTGAGCTTATCAGTAATATTGTTATTCAGAGGTTTTACCCCAGGGCTGAGATGTATTAAATCCACTTCCCTCTGTAGTCACAACGCAGCAACTGGGTAAAAGATACTCAGGTCTTAAATAATGAATAAAAGAAACTAACTTGCAGGGCCAGAGCTGCTGTTCTGCCATATCAACCTGCATTAAAGCAGGCACTGATAAGTAACAAGGCTGGAATATAATCATACATTTTACTTAGACATTCAAAGTATAGTAAAAATATGAATTTATAGGCTAGTCAAGTACTACTTAAACATATAAAGAGATCAGCAGACAGAGAAAGTAGGGAGCATATACCGATTTTTTTAGCATATATAGAATTGAACTGTAGTATACAAACTAAGCGATATAGATTCGACCCAATAAAAGTACATTTACACTTCCTTCTGCAGGGTCTCTGAGTAATAGTGGGAATAAATCCTTTTTTTGCAGCTCCAAGGTTAGTGCTATCAATTCTCTTTCTTGTATTGCAAGTACACCCTAGAAAGACCGAGGAACAAGGAGGGATGACGCCACAAATCAGGATATAGGTGTTTAAAACCTACAACATTCTTTATCGACATATCGACACTTGGTGCTGCTATGTAATAAGATATTTTATTTGAGGCCTTGAAAGTTTGTTTTCATTAGAAAACTTCTTTCTGTAGAAGGTCATGCATGAACATATCATTTTTCTAAGTTAGAATGGAGTTTTTGGGTGACTGCGTGATTTCTGGAATATTTCAAGAGCCTAAAGTTTAACTGCATTCACGTTGTGGAGAACTGCCCTGCTGACTCCTACTATCTCCAAATTAGATTTATCTGGCTTGGTAATCAGGAATTATAGCTAGTTTTGTGCTTAGAGCCAGAGTGCTTATGGGCCACACAGCTTCACACTCCTGAGGCAGGACTTCTGTGTATGTAGGCTGGCTATTTATTACTGACTGCAGAGTCTGTTTGGAAGATGTCCTCTTCAGATGGGAAATGCAAAACTTCAACTCTTAACAGTATATTTATTGGCTTGCTGTCTACTATTATCAGCAGGACAGAGGACTGGAAACTATGAACATGGACGAGTCTTTACATCCAGGTTTGTACAAGACGCCTTTTCATGGAGTCATGAGTAATTCAGACAGCCTACTAGGTTTTAAGGAAGTGTAGTTTTACAGGTCCACTAGCTTGGATGATCTAAAATCTAGCCAGGAGAAAGTATACAGATTGTGAGTATGAACTGGTAATAGTTTACTGCATTGAGACTGTCTCTTTCCCAAATTTCTCAGCCACCATGTTCAAGTCACGCTCCCACCACCACTGGTGGCAGTGAAGTATCCCACAAAGCATTGAATAAAGATACACTAAATTTCCTAATAGAAACACTAGATGCCTCATTTCCTATTACTTCATCTACAAAATGCTTTTGTCAGCATCGGCCTGCACTACTGGCTGGCTCCAGCCTCAGGTTACAGCTTCCATAAACATCAGATCACTATCTACTAAACCATGCTGATAAAGCGACTTGATTCTTCAGCATCATCTGGATATGATTGGTGAAACAATGAAACATGGCAAACCAGATGTTTTCTTGCCATTAAATGAAGCTTATCCTAGGATTTACCAATGCACATATTGCTCAAAGACTCTGTGAGGTGGGGGAAGCGTCGCTTTAATTTCTAAGTCTTTCTTTGGAGTCTGACCTCAATGTAATGCCACTTTTAACTCTTTTGGGGCTGTAACCCAGATTTCCCTCATCAAGAGGAACCAGACCACTCCACCTTATGATGCTTACAGACCACTGGCCCCTACTCACAGTTTTTAGAAGAATTTGGAAACTTTATTTCATGTCTTACATCACATATGCATTAGGGAATTGGTGTGGGTGACTTTAGCATTCCCTAAGACTCTCTGACCCTCTGAGCAAGCCTTTCTTGTATTAGTACTTTTGGGTTTCAAGTCTCACTTGTGAACCTACTCACTGTAAGTGGTAACCTCTTGATTTGAAGTTACTTTCCAGGGAAAGAGGTATCTAATCAATTATCTCTCCTGCCACTTCTGTTATCTCTATTACTTTTTTTTTTATCAAATTTGTAGTGCAACTAGCTGTCCCTAGAGTACATTTTCTACCCGGACACATAGGTCCCACAACTTCGCTACTCTTGGTAGGCGGTCGTGTATCTAGAGCGGCCTGTAGGAATTTGGTACTAGATCGGCGTAAAATCTAAATCAGAGCTCTGTATCTCCAAGTGGCACCAGTGTATTTCACAAAATATAAGCGTGATGCACTGTCTACCTGCTAAGGCCGGCATGTTTCTCAAACTTAATCAATAGCATTAAACATAATCCTAGATTTCTTTTTTGACAAATTAGTTAAACTCACTGAAAACATCCGTCTCACCCTTTACAGCTCATGAGTTTCTTGATTTTTCACCACCAGAAAAATGGGTGAGATTAGATATAAAAAGTCAATTCATTCTCAGCATCTACTTAGAACCAGCTAGGTATCACACTGGAGTCTCAGGAGTTTCTGCTCATATGATTGATACTGTATCTCTTGATTCATTGTCTAAGCTGGGTGCTGGCTTCTAAACTTCCCTTTTACCTGCCTTCTTGACCCTCTTGAGAGGCCATTCCAAAGATCTCTGGCCAGTCCAGGCCCTGCAATGAATATTGTGAGATTTATCATTGGCGACGCTGTTCTGGCCTGGCTTTACAAAACAGCTGGTTAAACCTTTATTTAGAAACACCTTGAGTCTCTAAGTAATTGTCGAATGTCGATCTGAATCTAGGTGTCACATTTTGATCCTGCTCTTTCCTTGACCCGGCCCGCAAGAGACATATCTGAGACCATCTTTCTTCACCTAAAGAAATATAGGTAGGATTTGTTTTTCTTTTCCACCTTGGTAGCTGAAATTCAATTCATACTTTTTGTTTATCTAAGACTTAGCTTCTAGCATTTTGTTTCAAAATTCTGCATTTAACACTTAAGAGTCTACAAATAACTTCAGAATGCTGCAGCTAGAATGCCCAACCAGAGTGAAAAGGAAGGTTTGACCACGTACTCCGAGTTTTAGCCTCCCTTCGGTGGCTCCTATTCTTGTGGATCAGTCTTTAAAGTGCTCCTAATGGCCACCACAAAATTCTAATGGGCTTTAGCCCCCTCCTTTTATATCTGATCTTGCAACGCCACTATTCCCTCCGCGTTATCACTGCGTTCTCAGGTGCAGGAGCTGCTATCTATCCCCAGAGTTAAAAGTCAGCAGGCTCATGGCCTTTTCTTCTCGGGAATTTGTACTCTGGAACAACCTCCATATTGATATTAGACAGGCCCAGCTCAGTTTGGGGCCTGAAGTCTAAAAAGGCAAAAACTCATCTTTGTACCTTAACAGTTGGCACTATTTCTGTTTCTTATTGGGGGCTTCCTGGTTACGCTCTACTTTGGGTAGTTAGGTCAGTCTCAGTGCATCAGTTAAGCTCAGTATTTAGTAGATCTTCCATTTTCATGTTGTCCTGTAACTGGAATTACGTAAACTGTCTTAATCCTTCGCTCTGACTCTGTTCTTCCCTCAAAGCATTAGCATCCAGGCTGTGCCTCTCGCTCTCTCTTTCTCTCTTTGTCTCTCTCTTCCATTTAACTTCTCTACTGTAGTTTTGGCACACTTTGCGTCTCTCTCTTCCTCCTGCTCCTTGCACAGAGCAACCCTTCCTAAAATGCAACAAACTATCTGGATGCAGTGATATATTGGAGATACCAAGGTACTTTCCAGTGATATGGCAATTTACACGCAGGTGATTACGCGGCATGAGTTCTATTCGGTGGCCATCAATACACAACTGTCAATGCAGAACAGGACTGCTGTTATCAATGCTAAGGGATGTGTTTGCCTTACACTGGAAGGTCATACATGCTGGCCTCATTCAAAGACAGTGGCTTTGAGAGGTGAGTCCTGAGTCACATAAACTCCACCGGGGTTTCTGAAATGTCACATTCAGGTGGTATATTCTGTGTCCTCATGCATGATGTACAGTACAATCCAGCAATTGTTTCCAAGCACTGTGGCTGATGGCATGAGTTCTTGCAGAGCTTTCATAAAGCTTCTTTTTTAACAAGCCCAGAACAGGTGTATACTTGCTGTATTTTAGATTAATGCTAACATTCCTCAGAACGATAGCGATGCTGAGGGCAAGAGCTGGCTGCCAGGGCACTTCAAATAATTTTTGAAATTAAAACCCAGTTTGTAGCACTGTATTTTGAATTAAATGTAGGTGGAGAAAACAATAGATCATAGGGCAAGCACACCAGTTATAAAGTAGGCATACCTACTTGAGCGGGAAAAAGCACCCAATTTCAGTTTAAACACTATTAGATTCTACGTATACTGTATGTCACAAATAGGTAGTGGATTGACGGTAAATGAACTTTTGTTGACTGGAATGACACTCAAACACAAATCAACTCAAATATAACCAAACAGTGTTTGCATTTATTTTGCACTGTAAATTCCCTCCTGCCTGACGCCCTGGAGACCAAAATGCATCAAGACTTATTTTTGCTTAATCTAGACCGTTTTCTAACGTCTAAATTGTGACATTATTTAATCCTCCTCCCCTCACTTTACTGAGGCCTCTACATACTTCAACATCCTGTGCTTTTCTTCCCTCAGATTCCTGTATGTGTGAATAGCAGTACTGATTTTCAGAGGCTGACACCAAACACAACACACAATTTTTTTGGGGTTTTTTCAGGCAACAACTAAAATTTGGATTCCACTCATTTCTTCTTACCGGAACAGTGGCAATTTTTCATTAATCCTTTATTTAATGCCAGAGGTTATAGAACTAAAGTTCTAAATAAAATAAATAATATGAGCTTTAAAAACCTAAATACAGTTTAAAAAGATTTTCTGCTTGGTGAAACCACATTTATTTTTCATATCACTTTGATTGGTCATAATGACTAAGACTGCTCTACTGAGCACTTTAGTATTGTTTGGCCAAACAGATTTATAACTGTCCCAACCATTTTGGGACTATGAGACTTATTGCTATCTTAGGTAAGTGAAGCTTCAAATCAGCCTCATACCTGTGTATCAGAATTATAGAGATGATGCCAGGATGTTGCTAGCTAGCTTAGCATAAAAACTAATACGGAGACTGCTGTAGCTTGGGAGCCAGCACCCCTATGGCTGACATTTTAGCGGAATGTACTTTATTTCTTTACCACCTTTCTCTACCATTCAATATGAGCAGTACAAAAATAAAATAATTAGGACAAATTGAAGAATTCATGATAGACATAATTTTCCGTTTACCATCATTTCGCTTGCAGCATCTTCAAGCTTTAACGCCGCAGTTCTTAGATACAGTTAGTAACATATTTAGTTAATACAACACCTATCATCTAAATCCTAGGTGCTGTTAGGTAAAGTAAAAACAATATACTTTGTGCTAATTTGTTACCTGACATATTTTGTAGCCATGCTATTAGAATATCAAACATTCATGTCATCATGAAAGTTTAATCCTTTGAATTTATCTCTTAATTTCCTGGTACAAAATTTGATATAACCAATAATTTGGTTTATGTTTAAATACCTGCTAAATAGATTACATTTCCCTTTGACTTCAACTCTACTTAGTGCTGTGCTGTGGGCAATGCTAAGCGTTGCCATTTGAGCATTTAACATGCTAGTATTTAGCTCACAACATAGCTACAATCATATAGACTCTAACAGGGCTTTCCACTGAAACAAGGTTTTGACGCTTGGTAGGTTGCGCTGTAAAGTTAAACAAAATTAGACTTTGATTCAATTCTTCAATGCTGATTTTGTACTTCTCTAGATTCCACAACACCACGGTAATCCCCCTTAGATATATATATATATATATCTTCAACTAAATATTACAACATTTAATTTATTACAGTATGTTGCTCTCAAAAGATATCTGTCGGAACTTCGTCTCCCATTACCTAAACAGAATATAGATGGGAATGAGTCAAAACAAGAAGAGGCCCAAACTGCAAACAGGTATGAAAGTGTGAGCACATGATAAATAGAACAAATGTGGCCTGTGATTTATAGAGAGAGGAGGAGTCAGGCCCTGACGTTTATGAACTTGAGTAGGCCGGTTCTGTCTGCTTGATTTAGTCACTTCGTAAGCTCTCAGCTCTGTTTCCTGCTTGCTCTGCCCAGTCAATTAAAGCAAATGCCAACAGGGAGGCAGAATATGAGACAATATTTTACAAAGAGCTCAATGAAGCCAGACAGGCAGCAGTGGTAGCGTAGCTACAAACTAAAAACTCAAAGCCAAACAAAGACGCTCTAAGTTCTATCAGTCTGCGTGAGATAAAATTTAATTAAATAAAAAATTAAAAAAAAATTTTTTAAAACCTATAAGTTTACAGGGGTTCGCTATATTAAGTTTATTATATTTGAACTATTTGTTTCTTGTCAATTTATAATACTAAGTGCTATCAAAACCATCAATGAATTTATTGCTGGACTGCGGTTATGAGTGGGACGGCTTGTATGATCAAAAATGTGTATAAATTTTAGCATCTGGACCTCTGATTGTATGACATTCAAATCTACTGAATTGTATCATGCAGTGGATGGGCTTCAGACTAAAGGTTGTCTCCACCGGACATGCCAAATCTGTGCCGTCTTTTGACTTTACTGAATAACTGCCAGCTAGTACTTGATTCAAGCGTGCCAGTTCATTTTCTGAATAAAGGCCTTACAATGACTAGAAGCCATAAAATAGACATGGCATTAAAAGATAATTTCTGTTTTTCTTAAATCAAGCAGTGGTATCACTACATAGTACTGTCCAACCTCAGCTCAAAACTCATCTATTTAAGAACACCTGCTGCTTCTCACTGCAACACCTCAACCTCACATTTCCTTTTCTGTCATTTTACCAACACTTTTCATATGTTGTGTGGTTTTGTCATTGGCTGACATCTTGTTTACAGTGTCCTGGAAATTGTTGAAGGTGCTTATGAATGAAATACTATTCTTCAATATCCAGATACTAAAATCCATACTCAATTATTGAGTATATGAATGCTGGGCATTCACACCATGAATAGTGTACAATTATATAATTTTAATGAACTGAATGATTTGCATTTCCTGGAACATCGTGTGAATGCTAAGCTAGATGGATTTGCTGAGCTGAATGGATTCACTGAAGCAATGTATATTAATTTTATCCATTATTGTTATCTTATTCTTTAGTGTCTGTTGACCAGAAAGGTGCTTATAAATGAAAATATAACTTCTTAGCAAACAGGAATGCTGGGCACTACACTAATAGTAAACCTCTAATTACAGATTTTTGTCAAACAGATAATTTTGCATTTCTCTTGGAACATCGTGTAGATGCTGAGCACTGAATGGATTGCTGAAGCAGTACCAAATGCGCTGAAATCATTATTGAAATGAAGAAGAAAAGTTAGAACAAAGCGTTATCAGTACATTAACAGTGGTGTGATTGGTATTATTGTTCCATTATTCTATGAATAGTAGATACCGACCACAGTAGCAGTTTAAAAATTGGCCCATTTAGTTTGGAGTGTTTGTAAGCAGAGAGAGGCCAGATAACATGGAGATGAATAGAGCAGGTGAGGCTCCTCACCAGTGATCAAGAGCTGCTACAGCAAAATGAATCCTATGAGTATATTGCTCTTTAAATCTTTATTAATATTATTAACCGTAATACTATTTTTTAAAACCCTATAACTACATCCACTGCTGGGCTCAGATCAACAGCCTCATGATCGATAGGCAGCTGCTCTACGGTTACTTGAAGACCACAAGGGTACTGTGGTGCTAGAATAATTATAGTAGTAGTAGAGAATTCACAAGGTAAAACAGTATAAATAGCGCAATTTCAAAGCGTAAAATATTTATAATGCTATTTTATTACTACTTTTCTCTAGAGGTTTTTGATATTTGCTCTGGGTAAGGGCTCTCCGGGCGTACGTCATATTGGTGGATGAAACTTCTCAGGGTGGGATGTCTGCATCCAGGCCTTGCGTCACTGTCAGAACAGACCTAAGTTCAATTTCCACAAGTTTTTAGATTGCATCGTTAGAGACGATCATCACAAACACAAACAAACTCAGATGATCAGAAAACTGTGGCTTTCTAAGCTTTTCGTTCTTTGAAAAGAGACAATTACATTGAAAGAGACTATAAAAGGACTTCTCCATACTTTTAGCATCTACTGACAGCTACTATCACCAGCAAGGATTTTTACCTGGAAAAGTGAGATTTTTTTTTTTTTTTCAAATTATAAAACCATGTTATTTCAATGTATTTTGCTGTGGAGTCCAAGCAGTGACTCGCGAATGTGGAAATGTTGTACACTCTGAGTATAGGTCAGCCAAATGGGAATGGCTTTGGCTATCTTGACTTAAGTTTGCCCAAAGTAAAGCTAATTTCTGTTTATTTCTGGTCTCCTTCAATCACTCGGAACTATTAGCATGCTGAGAGGTAGCCTACTAAAAATAAACATATATTTTTCTCTCTCACACCATAAGTGGCCAATATGGTGACAATAACTTAATTTAAAATATTTTGATGTATTTTACAGAGAGCTGGCACACAGATATTATTATTCAGTTTTATGTCAGATTATGGAGCACCAATGTGCTAACCAGTAAACCGTTACATTTGTTAATAATTGATTAATCGATTAGTGGATTTGCAGAAAGTTAGTGGCATGAATTCCCAGTAATTGATTAATTATCTCAATATTTTTCGCAAAATCCTTATACAACCTAAAATCAATATTTACCGTTTGCTTACTTTGTTTGTTTTATCAATTTCTGACATTATATACACTGAGCAATCAATGGATTCTTTAAAAAATGATATACTTTGTGTTAGTACCAGCTTATTTTGGATTCATTTTATTTTCAGTTTGTTACATTGCTTAGTACCTTTGTTGTATTTCCATCTTCAGATGGAGCGGGACACCTGGACGCGCTTCTTTTCCTGTCCCAGCCGCTCCAGCCCATCCCTCAGGTTGCCTCCACAAGGTCCAGCAGCCTCACGCACTCCACCTCTCACCTCTCTCCCCTCCTGCCTCTCCTCTGGCTCTCCCTTTTCTCTTGCACCAGGCTGTACACCTCACAGCCTGCCAGGGGGCCATCAGGACCTCCTCCCAGAAGATCCCAAGGAGGGACCCTCAAGCCGCCCCACAGGCCTCTGAGGCCTTCAACGGCTCAATGGCCAGATCACGGTAAGAACCCATACATACGCTAGTATTTTCATTCAATGTAATTGTTTCCCTAACCACCCAAAACCAACCAATTTTCGACTACTGAGATTTATTAATCAATTAATTAGTTGTCAGAAAATTAATTACAGCACCAATTTTGATCATTAATTTGTATCTAAATATTTTTTTAGCCATAAATTACTTCGAAATTCTTGTACCAGCTTCTCAGATGTGAATATTTTAGTTTTCATCCTAACATTATTATATATACACAAACTATTCATTGATTATTAGAGAAAGTATCTAAGTATTTTGTATTAGGTATAATTTAATGCATATAATTACTTTTTTTATAGTTTGTGCATTGTAGGTACTTCTATGGCAGTGATGTAGAAATTCTATGGTAACAGCTGATGGTATGTTTATGTGATGTGGAGCCAGAGCTCTAAAGACATGTGTATCTACCTTCGGATGGAGACGACACCTGGACAGGCGCTTCGCCATATCCCACAGCACATCCATCATCCCTCAGGTCATCCTTCATAAGGTCCCGGCAGCCTCCTGGCGCTCACCTCACCTCTCCCTCTGCCTCCTCCTCCCAGCTCTTCTCCCTTTCTCTCTCCTTGCAGGCTATCACCTCCCAGCCTGTTGAGGCATCAGGACCTCCTCCCCAGAAGGTCCAAGGAGGGACCCTCAGCGCCCCCCAGGCCTGCGACACCATCAGATGCCTCTGCTTCCGCCTCTGGCTCCTCGAAACCCCTCTCCTTTTTCTCTCTACTTCTCCCATCCTCATCCTCTGCTCTCTTCATTTATTCTGGACCCTATGTTGAGAGTATCAGACCCATCCTCCTAAGAGTCATCCTGAGGAGGGACCCTCAACCGCCCCCTGGGCCTCACACAGGCACCCCAGCAGATGCCTCCACCTCCTTCTCTGCTCTTCTCTCTCTCCCTCTCCTTTTCCTCCTTTCTCTCTCCTCTCCTCCTCCTCTTAGCTCCTCATCTCCGGACCAGCCTGGGCCATCCATCAGCTATTTGTTCTCTCTGTGCTTTGATTTTTTACGCTCCTGGTCTAAATTGTCTCCGGACAAACCCAGAGTCACTGATCCTTCTGAGGTTGCGCCCCTGGACCACCTGGGCCACCAAAATTGGCGTTTTGGGTGGCACCCCCTGGACCACCTAAGCCACCCAGTCCAGCCTGTGGAGTGCTTGCCCCCCCTGGACCACCTGGGCCAACCAGTCCACCTAGGTTTGTTTGGGAACCAGCCTGAACCGCGAGTGCAGGTTAGGAGAGAGGCCATATGACTCATAAGTTACAAAAGGATAATAAGGCTGAAGTGAAGTCTCCAGGTAAGCCAAATTAGTTACGTTATTTATCATTATACATTTTAATTTCTTTAATTTTTGTGAAGGATTTTGTGTTGAACTTCTGTGATTTTGCTTTGAATTTGTTTGAATTAAGATTGATTGAGGGCCATGCAGTGCAGGAATGGTGTTCTTGTTTTCTGCCAGCTCAGAGCGAGATGTCTGCACCAGAGTGGAGCCGTCTAGGAGGATGGCGGCCTCCAACGTGTTTGACCTCCAGTGGAAGCTCCTCTGTATGACAGAAAGGATGGCGACACCATATCGAGGGTTCATGTATATCTGTAAAGCCACCCTAGACCGTAGATCTGCAGTGACAAGGGCCTCATATCGCAGGGTCAGCTGTAGAAAGTTAAGCATATAAATTAGCGTGAATTATATTAAGAGAAAAGTGCTTGCAATAGGGAGAAATAATTTGGGAAGAGAGGGAGGAGAAGAGAAGAGGAAGGAAAGGGTAAGATGTACAACAGGGAGGGAGAGGGAAGGTCTCAAGTAGAGGTAGAGTATTTCATGTATGACTACAGATTTCCTTGCTCTGTTTATCTGATTTATAAAGTTTTTTGCTTAATCTGCTTGTCTTCTCTTTTCTTTTAGAGACGGCGAAAGGAAGTGGAGGAGAGGAGAGGTGGAAGGCTAACCTGGCTATGAAAACCTTCTCAGGTAAAAGGTGGATATCATTTACTCTACTGCTTGTACCAGATTTTCTAAGTTCCCATTATTTTAGAGGTTTAACGCTAATCTACGCACCTCTGTCATTTATTTTTTAGAGAGGGTTTTCAAGAAGAGGAGAAGTAGACTGAGGAGATGAAGAGAAAAATCAAGTGGAGGAGAGGGAGAGGTGGAGGAGCAACTGCCAACAACCCTCTCCTTATAAGTGAAATACTATGTATCAGATTTAATGCAATGATGAATGATACCTATGAGTTTACCTAGTTCTAAATTTTAAGCTTCAACCTATTTATCTTCATGTCGTTGAGAGGAGTAGGTAAGCCAGTGGAGGAGAGGAGGGAGGTGGAGGACATATAAGCAGCACGTGTTAGGTACTACTGCAATGCTAGGTTTATAAATAAATGATTTGAGTATTTCATCCACATACTCACAATTTATTTACATTAATTACATGACCACACAGAAGTGATTTAAGTGTATTACAAAGGTTAAATGAAGGTAGTTTTATTTGTTGAAGACACTGCATATAAACAATTATTTATAAAACAATTATTATAAAAAGCATCAGTTATTCTTTATTGAAATTGTTATTTATAGCAATTATCGAGACCTGATAAAAATGTCAATGTGAGCACATCTGTGTCTCTTTATTTTGACATTGTTTATTATCCAAGACATGTTTATAACTAGAAAATGCATTTCCTGTGGAAAATGCATGTGAATGCTGAGAGCTGAATGGATTGCTGAAGCAATGCTTAAAATGGCTGAAATTATTGTTGAAATGCAGAAGAAAAAGTTGAAAGGCTGAAATTGTTGAAATGCAGAAGAAAAAGTTTAAAATGGCTGAAATTAGCAGAGAGAAAGGTCAGATGCAGAAGCTTAAACTTAAAACCTCTAGCTGAAGCATTCATTTGAATAGCAAAATTGCAGACAAAGTTGAACATTTTAAAAAGCAGAAAGGGTTGAAGAAAATTGAATTAGCACAAAGGTTAAGAGTTTAAACCTTTTGATAGTTGAATGGTTTCTGTAGCAGAAAGTATGCAGGATTAGTTACAACCCAAACAGGGGTGGAAGCAGAAAGGAAAAATAGTTAAATGCAGAATCAAAAGTTGGAAGTCAAAATGTAAAAGAGGTAGAAACAGTTGAAAGGTAAAATGACCTGCTGAGGGTTTGACTCAGTTAAAATGGAGAGAAAGAGGTATGAAGTCTTAAACACTGCTTAAAACACGTCTGTGTTCAGTAAAGTCTCCCGGTGCTGGCAGTCACCTGATTTTATCGTTAGGAGTTATGGTTTTTGAATTATTAGGAGGAGTTCAAAGGTGTAGGCAAGTCAGCTCTGTAGGGGGCACGAGACCTTAGTACACTGCTGGCAGCCTGGAGTGCAATTGGGACACAGGCAGGTGATTGTGATCAGCTGGTCTAATGTCACCATGCTGTTATCAAACTCTTAAACACTTTGCTGTCAAAATCCTTTCTAGAGCTTCTCTCCACAGCACATAGAGGCAGTGATTCACACACAGTTCAACAGTTTTCACTTCAAACAGGTTTAGAGCAGTTTTTAAATCAGGAGTAACCCAGCGAGTTAATTGATTTGGTGATAGAAAACACACAAGAGATTTTAAAGTGAGCATCAAATGGATACTGAATACACAGAAGAGGACGCCGACACAACATATACTCTCTACATACAAACAGACAGACACACACACACAACTACCATCTACATGTGTGTTCTTAACATAGGCCCATTCTGGTGGATTCCTGCACACAAAGATCACTGATCGGTGAATTATCTTTAAGCAGTGTTTAAGACATACCTCTTTCTCTCCATTTTAACTGTTAAGATCAAACCGTCAACAGCTGATTTTACCCTTTCAACTGTTTCTATCTTTACAATTTAACTTCAAACACCCAGTTCTACATTCCAGCTGTTTTCCTTTTCTATACTTCCAGCCCTGTTTGGGTTGTAACTAATGGATGCTTCAGCTATTGAGTATTAACTTTAAACTGTCTACCCTTTCTCTCTACTAATTTCAGCCATTTTAACTTTAACAATTACTTTTGCCTTTTCAACAATAATTTCAGCCATTTTTATCTTAGCAGTGTTTAGGAACTTGTACCTCTTTTCTCTCCATTTAACTAGGTCAAACCTAAACGTGGTTTCACCTTTTCAACCTCTTTTTGTTTTCCCCTCTATTTACAGGACGGTAGGAGAGAGGTAGAGTAGAAGAGTAGAGATGACATGCAGTAGAATCCGGCCAGATCAGAGTGGAACCGGGGTCTGTCTGCTCAGACCACTAGGAGACCCATAGTACGCCCTAACCGTTAAATATGACTTCCGCTTTTGATTCTGCATTTAGCTATTTTCCTACTTCCACCCCTATTTGGAAGTTTATACGCTACTCCCTGCATACTTTCTGCTGCAAGTCATTCCCAACTATCAAAGGGTTTAAACTATTAACTTTTACATATATATCCTTCAACTTTTCAAACCTTTATACTTTTTGAAGTATTCAACTATCTGCGTTTTTGCTATTAAATGAATCACTTCCCCAGCTATTAGTTTAACTTTCAGCTTCTGCATCTGCCCTTTCTCTCACCTAACATTTCAGCCATTTAAGCATTGCTTCAGCAATTCCTTTTTGCCTTTCAAATTTTAAGTTTTTCTTCTGCATGTCAACAATAATTTCCAGCCATTTTAAAGCATTGGCTTCAGTGATCCATTCAGCTCTCAGCATTCACCGCATTTTCTGAGATACATTTTCTAGTTAATATTCTTCTGTCGTTTTGGCATCTAACTAGTCACATACTTTTGTGCTAATAAAACCATTCAGGTATCAAATATTCAGCTCATTCAGGACATTCCTGCTTGCTTATACTTGAACACAGTCCTTTAGCATATGATTTTATACAGATTTTTGCCGTTAAAAATGAAGGGATCTATAGGGCTTTCCAATCCAAGGTTTAGTTGATCCTCACTTCAGACACTTTAAATTTCCACTGCACTTTCTGCCGTAGAGCTCTTTCACTGAAAGATATTTCCTTTTAAACACTGTTTTGTAATCAACTTTTCAACTATTTATGCTTTTATGCTATTTTGGTAACCCTAGCAATTTTGCAGTTTTACAGTTTCACTACCACTACAGAATTAATCTTAGCACCACACAGTATCCTGTAGTCTTCAGTGGTACCTTCGTAGAAACAGTTGCTTATCAATCCTAGGTTGCCAGTTCGGAGTCCTGCAATGAGTGGTTAATGATATGTCACCTGCTTTTGGCTTCAACTTGCTTTTTCTTCTTCGACTTCAACCATAATTTCCATATTTCAGCATTGCTTCAGCGATCCATTCAGCGCTCAGCATTCACACCCATTTTCTGCAGGAAATGCATTTTCTAGTTATCATTAACCTCCCTCTGTCCCTGGTAACTGGCACCAAGCCCTTGCTTCTACTGAAGAATTCAATCTTTTAAGCTCAATTCAATTTGACATTTTTAAGAGGCTTGAAGCTCAGACACTGTCTCACAAATATGTCCAAAGATACTTATGTTGAGTTTTTAAAATGTGCACATGGCTGTAGTGTCTGTATGGTTTATATTTCCATATACACTCACACTGGAGTTTTGAGCAGATGTTACACAGAGTAGCGAGTGAGTATGTTGGATTTATTATTATTATTATTATTATTATTTTATTTATTGATTTAAAAACTTTTTGAAACTTTTTTAGATTTGGTGCAATTTTGAGTATTTCCAACAGCAGAACAGTGTATGTGGGATTGACTAAATGACTGTGTGTGCTCATAGCAATGAAAGAACATGTTGCCCAGTGCAATGGTGTGGCTCACTGATGTCTTTTAATAGATTTTGGACAACAATAGAACTGTATGATTAAGATACATCAGACTTTAGATACACAGACAGCTCTTGTTAGTAGGATCGACTAGATGCTGATCTGGTCTTTTACTGACATTTGTTGGCAATAAGAAAAATATACATTATGGCAATTGGAGAATTAAAATTTGCACTCCATCTGTCCTCTAGCAGGATTTAGAGGTTCATCCAGCAGTTTGTGAAATTGTTCCTCCATCTGAGTGCTGCAGAAAAACAGCAGCAAAGGAAATTTAGTTTGGGTGGTAATGTAAGCTAAGGGTTCTCTGATTCAAATAGTCTGGCCATGTGTCAAAGGTAGAGGGAACACAATCAGATGAAGTGCTGGTGCGTCATCTGTTGGAAAAATGAGATGAAAGACAGAGAAGCATGTTAGAAATCTGGCATCAAACCTGAGAACAATTTATCTGATGTTGACCTGACATCACGACCATCACAGAGGAAGTGCACTCATCTATTTTAGTTTTCCAGATGGGCAGGGCTGGGTCAAGTGAATAGTGCACATTACCATCAGGCTAATAGAGAGGAACAGATTAGCAAAGGAATCAAATGCTGAGGTTTTCAGATGTTTGCCTTATGTTGGGACTCTCTCTTTGAAAGTAGAAAGTACTTCTTATAAAAACCGCCCATAGCAATATCATATCAGTTCCTCTCTCTCTTGGTCTCATTTATATCAAGGTCTCTGCAGCTGGGCACTGGGTTAAGGACTCTCTCGTCGTCGCTGATCACTATTTTGCCTTTCAATCAAAAATGTAGATGTAAACCAGACTTTTTTGTCCTCATCTGATTTGATGTAAATTTAAATTAATAAATTTGATATCTATCTGTTTGAACTGAAATACAAATATTTGCCTTGAATTTCAGTCAAGCTGTGAGAATACTTGTGGCTCTGATTGCAAAAATAATTAGACTAGTGTGTTTCAGTGTGTTTCTAGCTGTGTTCATTGGTTTGGTAAGGTTGTTCCTGCACTGGTCAGAGTTGTAATGGCAGGTATGGGTGCTGCACTCCACCCAGTGCAGTAATGTGAGCTCTGGATTAAATATCAACCAGGGGTCAACACACACTGCCTGAAGCTGCCTTGACCTCATGTTCCTCGTGCCTGTCAACACCAAACAGATCTGCCAGTGTCAGGGTCTTTTTTTAAACAGTCAAGAGAATGACATTCACCAGATCTGTGAATGCTTATGTGTGAGAGGTATTCTGTGGAGAACAGTGACTACACCAGAAAAGATAGCATGACATCCTTTTCTCACCAGATTCAGATTGACAAACACTCCCACTGACAGAACTAACAGGTTACAGTGTTGTGTGTATGTGTGTGAACACTAAAACAAGTTCCCACAGATGGGTGGCATTGGGGCTGAGTGCCAACAACTTGTCAGTCATATTTCACTGGAATTAGAGACAGGTGCATTCTTACCTGTCTTACACTTTGTGAAACCCATACACATACACATACACATACATACATCCTTGTACACCCAAATACCTTAACCTTAACCAGCACAAATGAATGCCTAACCCTTACCAGAATCTTAGCCTAAACCCGGTTCTAACCCTAAACCTTAAGTCTTAACTTGGTTTTAGGTTTCCCCTGGGATAAATGTAGTCATGCAATATTAAGATATGAACCTATACATACTACAAAATGAACAAAAAAGCTGTCAGTTATTTTATCCCAACTTAGTATTGTATGTATGTATGTATTTGATGCTTAGTATTCTCTATCTATGTTAAATCACTGTCTTCATCTTGCATGATTAATTTGGGTATTGTTGAATTTAGGAAATATGCCTCTAATGAAAAGAAATGTCTTTTTTTGCTGTCATGTCACAGTGTAACGTGGGCTAAAGTTGTTTGAAATTTGATACGATAAGATTAGAAGCAGCATAGGGTTGAAAGAATGCAAAGGTTGGCTATCAGATTTGAGATTAATAGATTTGAAGGAAGAAGGAAAACCACAGCTACCTCTGCTGATTTTATTTGATTTTAATCACAAATTTAGAGTGGATCTATATTTACCTTGAAATTGTGGCACTGAGGTGTCATAAAACAGGCTGCTCTGGGCAGCAAAACAAGCTAAGAGGGTGGTTCTCAAATTATGACACAGCTTTATGAATGATTTTACAGATAATGCTAAATCGAGCAGCAGCAAAGCTACACTTCTGGAAAGGCATGCTGTGAGTATGTGTGTGTGTGAGAGAGAATGGCCAGGCCACAGGGCGAATGGCACACAGGATGCTCGCTCTGACTCCAGCCTCATCATCATCGTCACTGACAGATGAATAGAGGGAAGCAGATGCTGCCTTTCCCTTTCCTGTCTGCCACTTCCTATTACCTCTGCAGCATGTGTATTTACATAAGACTCATGTGAGTGTGTAATACATTTTGACTTTCCATTTCTGCTCTCGTCAGCAGCTGGAAATTGTTTGTGTGTGTGTGAAAGGTTGAGCCAGACCCTATTTTCCTGTTTCCATTTTTTATTCCCAGTTTTCATCAGCTAAGCCAGATGTGTGTATGTGATGATTCTGACATGACCTCCTTTAATTATTTAATTAATTATTTCTCCCTTTTATACTGTAAGCAGGTCATCCATGCACCATACTCTTAAATCTGACTTAGTGGTTGTACAGTAATTGCATTTTTTTTGCCTGTTCCTTTTATCTTAATAGAGCAGGAGCAAGTTGCATCAGCTGCTTGTTTAAACATAGCCTTGTTATAATGTAATTGTTAATGAAGTGGAGATTTATGCATCACTAAATTAAAATGGGTTGCACCACACAAACTAGATCTTACATAGAGATGTGTTACGAAGAACTCTGCTTAGTCTGAAGCACACACATATCTCTCCATGTATGCAGAACAAAGTCATACCTACTTAAAAACTGATTTGGAAAACACTTGTAATTTGGATTTCGGTATTTACACTTTAATCCCAGTCACATTCAGTTACCTCCAACAATTTGGGGGTTGGCTTGTTCCCTGTCTCAGTGTGGCTTAGATTTGGATAATATCAGTTTGGTCCCTAAGGTTTCAGTTGACAGTCTGGTCCATACGTGTTAGATTGGTGTTGGGAGTGGAGGTGGTTAACCTGTGCCAAAAGAGGAGCTCTGTCCAATCATTTCTCCAGTGTTACTCTTTTTCTCCTGTTTTCACAAGTTTTAATGCATTGATAATTCTAATGCTGAGAGGGTTAGCACCATAGTTAAACATTTAACTTGTCTTTAACCTCTGTCTTTTACTAGCTACCCTCAATATCATGTTTTTAATGGGACTCTCTTCCTCTTTCCCCTGGAATGAAAGAATGTGATGGTAGATTAGCTCAACAGGCAGAATGTTAGGGAACAGGAGGCAATCATTACCTCAGGTTCTTGTCCAGCCATGGATAGAAACCTTTTTGAATTCCTCTCACTTAAAATTTCCTCCTGTCTACAAGTGGAATGGTTTAATTATTTCCCAGTCATATATTTGAACTAACCACCAGTCTCTTTTTCTTGAACTCTGTCAATCTGATAAGGCATATTCTGTATATAGGTTAAGAATGTAACTGACAAAGGCGAAATAAACAGCATTTCCTGTTCACGATACTATAAATAATGTAAACTGGACTCTGCAGAAAGGCTGAAATTTAATATGAGGATGTAGCTTAATTATTCATGTACATTTGATGCACAGTGGAAATTCAAAATAATTAACTGAAAACCCAATCATGCAATTTAATCTCTTGGGTACTTTTGGGTACACTATTCAAATGTATATGGTTTCCTTTTTTGAAAATCTCAGGTCATTTTAAGTGTTAGAACTTGAAATCAGTCACTCAACTTAACTTGTCTTTTTAGGATCATTTGACTGGCAGGAATCTGACAGTACAGTGGTCTGAAGGATTCTATTACAGCTTGATTGCTTATCCTTGATAATTGGATTTTCATGTTTTCATCTTTCTTCTTGAATGTGGCAGCTGGAATGTCACCAGTACAATTTAAGTAACCTGATTTTTTGAATTACTGAGAATTTTTAGATCTGAAAATGAGTTCAAAATGAACTTGAGTAATGCATATACAGTTTTTTGTTTTTGAATAATGGGCACTTTCTATAAATAATGACACCAGAAATATGCTACTAGGGAAATTCATAAATACTGATACATAGATAGATACTGCAAATGGTTAGTAAAATAATAATTTATTCATCATTAAAGTTTAAATAAAATTTGCTTCTCTGGGGTGCAGAGATGGACCTTTTCATTACAGAGTAAGATTCTTATATATATATCACTTCCAGACTTCATTGACAAAAACAGTAATCTCACCAAGCAGAACTACCGCTGCTTTGGTTAGTTTGTTTGCTAGTAGTTTGTGTTATTGTGTGGCACTTTTATTTATGAAAAGGATCTGAATACTTCTTTTTTTTTCTTTTATGCCTTTATTTACAGGAGAGTGAGAGGGAGACAGGAAACAGGGAGAGAGTAGGGGAATGACATGCAGTAAAGGTCCGGCCGGATCGGGAGTCGAACCGGGGTCCGCCTGCTCAGGCCACTAGGGCCCACGTAGTACGCGCCCTAACCATTCGGCTATGGGGGGCACCCCGAATCTGAATACTTCTACCACCACTGAAAGTCATGGAATAATACAAAGAAACTAACCAGTCAAGGCAGTGGTATCCCAGCAGCTCACTGTTGTCATTGGAATCTGGTAGTGATATGTAGCAGTGTTTCTGGTTAAATAAAATGAAAGCTCTGTCTCCGTGAGAATACTTTCCATAGTGTTGTCAGACACTTACAACAATCTGAGCCTGTCAGTGGCAAAAACAAGCACTTTAGTGGACATACTTTGAGGTGGACAAATGCCAAGTTTTTATGTGAACCATCACAAAGGCAAATCTCACTGAATATCACTGAAAATATACCCCTGTAGATCATTATGCCTTATAAAAACAGACAGGAACAACAACAACAACAAAAAACAGGTGGGTGTGCTTGATTTGTTTGGTGTGTGTTTTTTTTTTTTTTTTTGGTGTTAAGACCTCTTAAATAAGTACAAACCCTCAATGCAGAGTAACAGTATATTTAGGGACAAAGGAAACATGAGTAAAACATCAGAATGTTAATATTTAACTGAATATTAACATGTATGAAAAAGTTTTGTTTCATATAAACCTTGCCTTAAAATAGATTCAGGTTCCTGTGAAAATACACTTGGTAACAAATTGAAATCTCTAAGTAGAGGGTTAATGTTATAATCTGATGCACTGAAACTATGCAGGCTAACTGAACAGAGGTATGTGACCCCTCTGTCTACCCCCACCTTTCTTGCCAGGTAGTGCAGATTGTCTTTGATCCTGAACTACCAGGTCAAACCATTACAAGGTCAGAGTCCACTCTGTACATTCCACAGCGTTTAATAGATTACTACAGAAATATCTCACACTGAAAAGAGAGATAAGGGATGAACAAAATAATGAATTAAAAGGGAAGGAAAGTTGTAGGAAGGGGACACAAACGTTCCCATAACTTGTTCCTTCATCAGCGTCACCTGCTCTTTTAACAACCTGTAATATCACTGAGCCAAGTATCAGCGTGTTCTTGTTTCAGCCCACACCCTTCCTCCATCTGCTGCAAATCTAGTTAACTGTGTTTTTTCTCCTGCCATGACAGATTAATATCGGCACTAAATCAAGCTCTCCTGTCATGATACTGCAGATGAGTGTTAATGAACGGGGAGAAACCTGAATTTCCAGGTAATAAATATATAGAGGGGGCAGTTTGAATAGAATGTAATCGCTTCAACATAGGCAGTGACAGTATGGTATATCTCTTCTAAACTATGCCAACACTAAGAAATCATTAATACTACTGTGTTCAGATAGAATAGAGAGTGAAGTCATTGGGCTGAACTGACCAGAATGTCCAATTTGAAAAAGAAATTTGCAATTTATCTTGAGACTTTGTGTTCCTATTTCATAAACACACAGAGATGAGAGGAAAAGGAGAAAGACTGGAAAACAAAGGAACTGGAGTTCTTGGTGAATTCTGAGATCAGTCAGTTATTATTTTATTTGTGTCTTCAATTTGTGCATAAAAATGCCAGAAATTTCAGGGAAAAAATTCTTACTGGCTTGCTGAAAAGTTGGTGTATTGTTAAAAACAATGCAACAAAGTGCAATTGAAACAGACAAATAAATCCTGCATGAAGCATAAGACTTAAATCTCATCAGCTGATGGAGTTCACCTTGTGGTCATAGAATGCAGATATTCAAATTTCTGAAGGTCTTCTCGACCATGTTGTCATGTCAGTTTTTGATTTGGTTTCCAAATTAAAAGTCATCATGCAATTACTTCAAGTATGGGTTGGGATTTCTTATATTACATCAGTCCCAGGAAGTGTTAGCATGAACATGGCAACATGGAAGTACTGAAAAAGAAAAAAGAAAAAAAAAAAATCCACCATGACCTCCTCCATAATATGTTTTAAGGAGCTTTGAATTTCAATAGCATAAAATGTTTTAACTCAATTAAGATGTAATAAACTGTCAGCATTCTCTAGCTGTGACTGATTTGAGTTAAGTTCCAACCCTGACACAGGATAATTACTTGATATGTGTGTGGTTTTGGAAGCCTGATGAAAAACTGACTCATTATACAGAAATACAAACAGACAAACACACAGGGACGTTGCCACAAACTTTAAGCAAAGCAACCCCACAGTCCAGGACAGACGTCCTTCTAAATAAAAAAGTCCCCATGAAAAAGTCAAATATTAACATTTAATTAGTGTAAACTATGTAAGACAATAAAAACACAGTCATTCTCATTCATTTGTAGGTCAAGTGGAGAAATAGAGAGCACAAAGTACTATCAAATTGATTTGGGTCTACATGCACCTGTGTATGCGCTCGCACACACACACACAGGCAAGCACGCATGCACACACGCGCGCGCGCGCACACACACACACACACACACACACACACACACACACACACAGTATACAATTGAAAACAATCAGCAGGTTTCGGATTCTATCAGAAATGTGGCTTTACAGCTCTACATAACCTAATCTATACATTCTGGTTCACTTCAGATGATTTGTAGCTTAAATCCATACAGGTTTGTACAGGTGTTTTTGAGGTCCCCACATGACCTGTGCAGTAATTTAATTTGGGCTTTCATGTGAGCTAGTTACTTATCTAGTTCCCAGGCCAAACATGATCACCTGATTCACATAACTAACTAGAGTGGTTTCATGTTTAATGTAAACATGTAGTGGATTTTATCCTTTCACTTGTTCCATCATGCCCCTCCCTCTTCAGGGTCAGATCAGCGTTGACTCTCTGCCATTCCTGAATGGGACACTGATCTGATGTCTGGATGACAACTCCCTGAAAGAGGAACACAGGTAGGAGGACAAAAAAAATAATTGCCTCAGGGAAGAAATACAGGACAAATCCAAGACTCAATAGTTAGGACCTAATCTGCTGGAAGGCTGATTCTTGATATTGGACAACACAGTGACAGTAAGTCCATTTTATCCTGATTCTAGTTCTCATTGAATCCAGGGTCAGATTCTTAGCATATCATTTTGTGTAATTTAATTAAAAACCAAGATTCACATTCTCAGGAACTCATATTTTGCTAATCTGCCAAAACCAATTAAATCTAGATGTTCTCCAGTGCTAATAAATCACAAACATTTGTGAACACACCCTTATGCTATCTAACTCATTCCATCAGTAAGAAAAATGCAATGTGGAGTAACATATCAAATCCTGAAAGAAGACACACATACACTCAATATACTTGGGTCAAAACACACAAAACCTCTGAAATGTCTCTGATGCCACCTGTCTTACCTTCTTCTGTTTCTCTTCCTGGGGGATTGTACATTTTTCACACAAAAACACTCCACAGCTGAACAGCTTCTGTGCCTCTTAGGTGGAAAACAGGCACAGTTCCTATTCCTAGATGTGAGACACATACTTGACTATTTTCTAAAAGCTTTAATTGTGAGGCTTGCAGAATTCTGATTCTGACCATGTGAGATTATAAACCTGGTAAATTCAGCAAACATTTTCCATAATATTACACACATGTGACAGCTTTTTTGGACTCTTTAGTGTCAAATGTTGTGTTACTCTGTGCAGTCGACCACTTAAAGCGCAGCCTGCCTTCATTCCACATGACATAAACACCACTTTGGTTCCATGGATTAAAATGTTTGACTTAGACTGTGGTGTGTGGGTGTGTGAGGGGGCACATGCGGCTGAAAGAGAGATATGAGTGTGTCTGTGGGAGTATGTTTCTTTTTGAGTGTGTGGCCTGATTTTCTTTGTGTTGGAGTCAATGTGTGTCTATGTGTGTACAGTGATTACCCTGAGCAGGTTAGCTACGGTGGCTTTAGCTGCATGTGGCTGGAGACAGACTCAACCTGATGGTAAACAGCCATTCACTGTGGCCAGCTCTCAGTCTGGCTATCCTACAATACAAGCCTATGGAGGTAATTCAATGGAAGAATTGACACAATGGTAATGGTGCTCCTTGACACTGGCCCCACTACACAAGCCTATGGCCACTAAGCAGCACGTCTGTTTGAGTAACTAGTGAGATGGGCCCCATGCTATTCAGTCCACAGCCTTCAAATGAATCACTTTAATACCAAAAGAAAGTCTGTGAAAAAACTAACATGTATGTAACATAAAAAACAGTGTCCAAGAAAGCAGAATGGCACAGAAAACAACATATGGCTCAAATAAAAACACAAAATTACCAGTAGGAGAATAATGCACAACCTGCCACCCACACACAAATGCTACTAAACAAGAGCAAATGATAGACATCTTTGTCACCGCCACAAAGAAGTGGTCTTACACAATCACTGGGGCAGGACCTCCATAAATAATGACCCGTTTAGTGTACGCATAACACTACTGGCATAATCCAGGAGCTCTGTACCTGAACACCACTTATCCGAGTCACGGGGAGGCTAGAGCCTATCCCAATATGACATTGGGAGAGAGGCAGGGTACGCCCTGGACAGACTGCCAGTCAATCGCAGGGCCAAAAAACCATTCACACTCACATTCACACCTATGGGCAATTTAGAGTCACCAAGTAACCTGCATGTCTGTTGCTGAAGCCGAGTACCCAGAGAGAACCCACACAGGCACACTCCACACAGAAGGGCCCTGGGCAAACCGGGGCTTAAGCCGTACCTGAACTTATAAAAGCAAAATCCATCTGTCCATGCAATCATCTATCTTTAATCTCCATTCATATAGACTCAGCTGGCCTGCTGCACATTGAGTGACAAAAAAAAACTCTGTATGTTACGTACACTGTATGTTACGCCAACGATTAATCAGAATTAATCAATGCTAAGTGTTTTAATTGAACACTGTACCAAGTACCATTCATTACATAGAACATAGTTCTTTTAAGAAAGTTTCTTATGAAACTGTAAGGAAATTATGGACCAATAGAACATTACCAATTTAAAAAAAAAACTCCACTTGAGGAGTTTTGAAGATATTATCCACTGATCAAAGACACAGTTCAGCTTTTGCTCTACTGAGGTTAAAGCCACAGTTCCTGTCTGCTATGCATCTGTCATCAACATCCTCAACAATGAAGATGGTATCAGGGCCGTTGAACTAAAAGTGAGCACACTGAACTCTCTTGACATGTTGGGGCCTGACAAGCAAAGTTGTATATAGCCTCAACTGGCCCCACATTTGTCACTGTTGTAGAGCTCACAACACAGTAGTTTGCCCCTGTCATACAAAATCACTTAATTGTTTCCATTTATAAAGGGGCCATAAATAGGACTACTAAAACATTTAGACTGGGTGTCAAGTTAGGCCCATACTATAGTGGGGTGGGAATAATTTAGACTGAGGTGGCTGAGTAACATAGTCTCTCCCACACACACACACACACACACACACACACACAGGCATGCACACCTGCACACACACACTCAGTCATTTGAAGTCTATTGTGAGCCAGGTACAGTAATGGGAAAGTGTTAGCGAGGTAACATCAGTCAGGTGAACTGAGCTCATGTTGCCTCTGTTTCTTCTGCCTGTGTCAGAGTGTATACATACATATATCGATTTATATTAAAAGAAATGGTTACCTTTTAAAAGATGTACAGCAGCACATCACACACAGCAACATAGGTTACATGCATACATGTATAAATATCTATAGACAGGTGTGGGTAACTGAATATACATGCAAACACCTGAACAAAGGGTGTATTACCTCTCTGCTCCTAGCAGACACATCATTCATAATTTAAATTCAATTACCACTGTGAGAGGAGGTATGTGAGTGGGTAAGCCCAGGCCCATAATGTCCCTGTACCAGTAAAAGCATTCCTTTAAACTGACTCAGTGAATCCCACCGACCAGGCTCAGTTACTCAGCTCTTTCTGCCATAGTTCTTAGCACAGAAGATGCAATGGTGATACCACAACCACGGTGGCCAATTCAAGAACCAAAGTGTAAACTGCAAGCACCAAGCGTATCACTGCAAGCCACCGCCTCCTGGGATAGGACTGCCGTTGTGAAATCAATCAGTTAATTTAATAAGTGAGTAATTGATGATGGTGACACCACAAGCCTAAATACTAACATACAAATTAACGTACCCAGGATGATGTCTGCAATGTGCCTGTCCTGTCAGAATGGCAAGATAGGATATCTAGTTTGGCCAAGTGAGTTTACAGCCATGCCAGCAGTTCTGTAGGCCAGTTTATTTATAAATTTAGTGCCAGTTTGCAGATCTGGGATATTGGGATACGAAACCCAGCTGACTGAAATTTCCATGACTAGAGTCACCCCACTGCTGTATTAAAAGCAAGCAAGCCTCATATTTGTCACACCTGGAAGCACAAATTTGTAATTTCTTGTAAATCTGCATCAATTATCAATGCTGATTGCATCAACTTGTTACATGGTTACATATTGGTTTTTCAAAGGTTATTTATTCATTTCAAACCGCTACCTTGGGATGTACTGTATACACTGTCTAAACCTTTAAAAACAAGGCGTTGGTTAGCAATATCACCTAGATATGAAGGCAAAAAAGACAGTAGAAAGATGGAACACATCATCTTTTAAGATCTAATTTTTCAAGTGAGAGAATCTATGTATATTAATATAAACAGAGGCTAAGACGGCCTCCAAGTACTGTCAAACAAGTGTCCACAACAACTGAAGGAAAAAGCAGTAAAGGTGAGGGCTGAACACAAACATCTTCCCCTTCTGTGAGGAAGGGGCCTGGAGGAGGGAGGAGAAAAGAGAACATGGTTTGATGTTTTTGTCAAAGCTTTCCGACCCTTGCCTGTGTTTTTATTTATGTCATCAACAACTTAGTGATGAACTCCTTTTAAATAAACACCAATAGACTCAGTCATTTACAAAACCTTTACAACCCAATCTCCCTCATCTATCCTCAGTGTTCTGATGAACACATGGATATAGATACAATCTTAGATACGGGCCATAGGAAGTATGGGAAGTTACTAAAGACTTCTAGAATGACAGTTCATTTAATGCAAGTGAAATATAGATCAGGGTAGGAATGGAGAGTTGGTCTCTGACACTATCTGCTGGCCATAACAGGATCTCCTTTCTATATTATATCTTTGGAAGGCCTACAAAGCATTCAAGTTCAAGTTTGGTTTTCGTTTCCTTACTGCTGCCCTTGGAGCCACAGGCAGTGTTTTTATCAGATTCTTACAAAAACACAAGGAGATGAGGGGCATTTGGGCCACATTCTCTTCTGTCTTTTCCACTTGCTTTCCTACATGGTCCCTTCCTGCTGCTGTCAGACTCTTCACAGCCAGCACTGCTCTAATACACCACATACCCACATGGACATTTTTCACTAGGTTCCTGCACTTTAATTAATCCAAACAGCTACTATCAGTCACTCACTGGCCTTGAAATTCAAATTTCAGTGCTTTAATATCTGTATCATTTTTCTGTCTACTTCTTATAAAAGTCCTGTGTATGTTGCTCTTCTGTTAATATTTTTTATTACATTGTCATGTTTATGCTATTTATGTAAATTTTTTAAAGCCTTATATTGTTTTATCTAGCCCTTGTATTTATGTCTTTCTATCTTTTCAATCACTTATGCTGCTGCAGCGATTAAATTTCCCCATTATGGGACTAATAAGTTATCCATCTTTATCTTATCTTATGGACTACAGAGAGGTCACGAGGAATTCCTGTATTGACCACGGTGGGTAAACAAAGAGGTGATCTTTTGGTAAAATCAACTTGAATTTCTCTTTGCTGATCAGTTTTTGCTTGTCTGCCATGTATAAATCACTTATCTCTTTTTTTCTGTTGGATTTTCTGTTGATAGTATTTGTCATTTTACTAGTTGGTGCTTTGTCTGTTGAGTCACTGTTGCAATTGATGATTATCAACCTGCGGTTGTTCTATTTAATGCAAACAGGCACTCACATTGCTGCCACAAACACAAGATTTGTCTATGTAGAAACAAGACTCAACTAGTCTACAACTAGGTTGCAATAGCATGGCTACAAATATTCCTAAATTTATTTGTTATTTAAGAAGGGTTACAATGCTAATTCTCACCCACCATTCAGCAAGTCAGATCATTTCCATCTTCCCTCATGCCAGAATATAAACAAAGTTCATGTGGAGATGAGGAGAGGTCAGGTGTTGAGACTACCTTATCAGAGTATACTAGAAACGTGTCTAGGCAGTGTGGTGAGAATGGTCCAAAGCAACTCTGACATCATCCAGTGATTTACAGAAGTGATGACAGCGGTGCTTCATGGTGGGCAGCCAGGTGGCCATGGTCTAGAGGGCTGCAAACTTCTCCGTCAGACAAACCCGACGTTTGTGACAAGACAATCACGGTATTTGAATTTTCAGCTGATAAAATGAATATGAGACAACTACTTTGAAGTGATAATATAAAAGTTAGTTATTAGGATATTTACTGATTGAATGGTGAATATAAACAAAAGTAGAATTAACTTCAAGTACTGTTGGATATATTGCTATAGGAAGTAAGGAGTTAAAAGGCCTTGAAAGTAAAACAGTCTAACCTGTTAAACAGAATAAAATGTCCTCACCTCTGGCATTTCTGCTGAGACAACTTAATATGAACTCAGATTGCTTTGTCTCTTCATTTACTTTTACATTTTACTTTTCATTTTACTTTTACATTTACATATATATATATATATATATATATATATAAATTAATAACTATTAAATTATGGGTTAGTGTAACCCATGTGTGGTATCTTTGGACTTGCTGTTAGAAATGTGTGAAGGAATAAATAGCATCATCCTCAGACATGGGGTCAGAATTGGTAAGCAGACTCTATTCTACTTGTTACTGCACCTAACCTTTTAGGCATGAAATATACTGTATGCATAGTAGAAATGAATGTGTGACAAATACACATCATCCGGTAAAACAAAACATCTTCTCTGTGCATTAGAGGACCTGTTCCTTTCTATGCCGTTGTTCATTTTGTTCTTTTGACCTTGAAGGCTTTCCATTCAACTGTAATAAAGACAGTGGTGTGGTTCGTTACATGGTTCAATCTTTCTGCTCAGTAGCTTTGTTCACCTCCTAGATAAACAGCAAGGCGTAGGCAAAGCTGTCATTCGCTGGCTGTACCGCTGCCTTGTTTATTACTCACTGTAAACATAATCAATGTGCACATATTGCACCACGTGATAAGAATAATAAAGATTTACTCAAGTGATCATGTTTGAATTAATTGTTATAAAGAGCATAAACTTCACTGTAGAAGACCTACAGTGCAGCATGAGGATTACCTTGTTTTTTAACTTTAAACACAAACTGCAGTTGATGTATAAGCAGAAACTAAGTAAATTAAGTTCAGCCAGAGTTTTAATGATTAATTCACTTCTGCTGTATGTTCTCTTGCAAACCTTTGGGCTTGGGGTTGTCACTCTCTCAAAGTTATAGAGTGTGTGTGTTTCTGTAGGGCTTGAGGCTGACTCTTTGATCAAGCAAACACCATGGTGTGGGATATCATTGTGAAAGTCTTGCCTTTTAAAATTGGTGTGACCTGCAGAATGTTATCATTCCATAGGTAAAGCCTGCTGGAGTGCAGTCAACAAACCGTAAACAACAGCTGGCATCACTAGAAATCCCCTCCCTCCGTCAGTCAGATGGAGTCACACATGTATTACCTTCCATCATTGATAGTCTCCTCACATCATAGCGCCATAACTTCCCACCCTCTGCTTTGTGTTGCCATGGCAACGCACAGCCTTCCTCCATCACCTGTGGCTCAGATTTGCAGTAACGTATAGAACACAGAGCCTGCGTCAGCCAATCAGATCGCTGGCTTGTTTCTGTGCCAATACAGGCATAAGCACTCGTATTTCTGTGTGTTTGTGTGTGTGTTTAGAAGTATCAACTAATTGAACTGATTGGTTAAGACTGCGTTTGTGGTCACATACATTGCTAAGTGGACCAGTTGTTCTCCTGCCGCATTAAAGGGCACATGGGGCCAACAAAGCTGGATGAGATCTCAGGATCTCATTTTGTGTGTGTGTGTGTACATAAACATGAAACTGGAGCATTGGATGAGTCATCCGTGGGCTCTCTGTGACTATTGCTAACACTTGTATGGAACATTAATACTCACTGAGTACTTTGTAGTGTTATCCTGTGATGTATCCTGTGCGTATGTCAAATTGATGTGTAATGGTTTATCCTCATCTTCACTGTTCCCTTGTAGGTCTTCATTTTCTGTAAAAATCATTAAAAAGCAAACCCAGCATGTTCAGTATACCTTCAGTTGCTAGTGTAGTTTAGAAGTGCTAGTTAATGATTGATGTGATTTTGGATTTGGAAAGGAAATGAAATGAATATCTCCTTCCAACTTCTCTGGGTAGCGAGTATTGCTGTTACACATGCCCCAGGCACAACATTTAACCATGGCGAGCTGGATATCCACAAAACCAGCCAGCAAATGATAAAAATCTGAAACACTTACATCGGAGTCTATGGAACACAGCCGTATAGTTGTCGGACCCTGGTCAGAGCTGGCCGCTGCTACTCTATGATTGGCCAGCATCTTGAAGAGCTTACCATCGATCTTCTGTGGATTTAGGCTTTTGCTTCTGTCTCTTCATGTAATCCCAGACTGACTTGATCTCGTGATATGAGATGAATTATTGTTGATACAGTGCCTATAAAAAGTACCCCCCTCAGAAATGTTCATGTTTTATTATCTTAGAGAGTTGAATCAAAGTAGATTTAATGTAGCTTTACTGCTGTGTTTCCCCTTTCCTCTTCACAAAACTGTTCAAGCCTGGTTGTATGGGAATTACGAGTTAGCAGACTTTTTCAAGTCCATCCACAAATTCTCAATTGGGTTGGATTGGATTGTTTATGCCATACTTTTTACTACAAAAGTTCCCCCCCTTTTGGACTCCAGCTCTCGATCTCCTGAAAGGTCAGTACTGTCAGGAGGGACTCCTCAATGGCACAAATTCCATCCATTATCTATATTGTTTATCCGTTAAGGGTCGCGGGGGGGCTGGAGCTTATCCCAGCTGTCATTGGGTGAGAGGCAGGGTACACCCTGTACAGATCACACTCACATTCACACCTACGGCCAATTTTAGAGTTAGGAAGCCGGAGTACCCGGAGAGAACCCACACAGGCACACGGAGAATGCAAACTCCACACAGAAAAGCCCTGAACCAGGGCTTGACTCCGGAACCTTCTAGCTGTGAGGCGACAGTGCCACTGTCCCACCGTGCCGCCTGGCACTCAGGTCAAAATTAACCAAAATTGAACTCTGTGTGGAACAGTAGCGTGGATAAATTTTCACGTCCTCTGTTCATGTCAATTCTATTAAAATTAGTTGTTTTTGCCTAAAAAATGCACAGTTTTAATCTTGGTGTGTCCAGGCCTTAAAACTAACTGGCTGCATCAGTGGTGGACTTGTGACCATGTACACACTACACAGCTGTCAAAGTCAGAATGCTGTACTGTTCATGCACAACTTCTTGTCTTGTAATGTAAAGTCCTTGGGGTTTGCACACTACATGACTGATCAGCAACAGAGGGTCACAGACTACAAGATCTTTCACCAGGAGGAATCCCTGAGTCTGTTTTGTCTCCAAACTACACTTGGTCACGAAAACACACACAAGAAGTTACACAGACCCGGCATTTTGAATTTTCTATCACTACTATTATATTTAATTTCTCGTTAAATACTTTGTAAGTTATTTATACTACACTGCGTCTTACTATTTAAATACTATACATTTCAATACTGTTTATTGCTGTTTATTTTATGCACTTATTGTGCACTTATTTTACTTAATATGTTAAGCTGAGTTGGCTCTGAGATCAAAAATTTCATTTATGCGCTATTATCAAGTATATGAAAATAAACTTGAAATTTAAAGTTTGAAACCTGAGAGATGACATTATACCATGCACGAGGCAGGATTTTCTGTCTTCCAAAATGGATATCCACAAGAAACCAGCCATCCATTGTGTTGTTGTACAACCCCTCCCCAGGGTTTTCCCTCACCCTGTGACTTGTGCCCTCATTGGCTGTGGCTCATCGTAGCACTCATTGCCAGTCACAACCGGGTCACAACACTTTTCACACTACTGAATTCGGACTCCCTGATAGGTCGAGGTATTTAGCCTGCTAGATATCTCCTGGGCATCTGAAAAAAATCCATTAAGTTTTCAGTAGTCTCTTTATACACATATCAGATCTTAGAGTCCCCCCACCAGAAGTTAAAGTGGGATATGGTAGGTGGGGGGACTCTAAGATCTGATATGTGTATAAAGAGACTACTGAAAACTTAATGGATTTTTTTCAGATGCCCAGGAGATATCTAGCAGGCTAAATACCTCGACCTATCAGGGAGTCCGAATTCAGTAGTGTGAAAAGTGTTGTGACCCGGTTGTGACTGGCAATGAGTGCTACGATGAGCCACAGCCAATGAGGGCACAAGTCACAGGGTGAGGGAAAACCCTGGGGAGGGGTTGTACAACAACACAATGGATGGCTGGTTTCTTGTGGATATCCATTTTGGAAGACAGAAAATCCTGCCTCGTGCATGGTATAATGTCATCTCTCAGGTTTCAAACTTTAAATTTCAAGTTTATTTTCATATACTTGATAATAGCGCATAAATGAAATTTTTGATCTCAGAGCCAACTCAGCTTAACATATTAAGTAAAATAAGTGCACAATAAGTGCATAAAATAAACAGCAATAAACAGTATTGAAATGTATAGTATTTAAATAGTAAGACGCAGTGTAGTATAAATAACTTACAAAGTATTTAACGAGAAATTAAATATAATAGTAGTGATAGAAAATTCAAAATGCCGGGTCTGTGTAACTTCTTGTGTGTGTTTTCGTGACCAAGTGTAGTTTGGAGACAAAACAGACTCAGGGATTCCTCCTGGTGAAAGATCTTGTAGTCTGTGACCCTCTGTTGCTGATCAGTCATGTAGTGTGCAAACCCCAAGGACTTTACATTACAAGACAAGAAGTTGTGCATGAACAGTACAGCATTCTGACTTTGACAGCTGTGTAGTGTGTACATGGTCACAAGTCCACCACTGATGCAGCCAGTTAGTTTTAAGGCCTGGACACACCAAGATTAAAACTGTGCATTTTTTAGGCAAAAACAACTAATTTTAATAGAATTGACATGAACAGAGGACGTGAAAATTTATCCACGCTACTGTTCCACACAGAGTTCAATTTTGGTTAATTTTGACCTGAGTGCCAGGCGGCACGGTGGGACAGTGGCACTGTCGCCTCACAGCTAGAAGGTTCCGGAGTCAAGCCCTGGTTCAGGGCTTTTCTGTGTGGAGTTTGCATTCTCCGTGTGCCTGTGTGGGTTCTCTCCGGGTACTCCGGCTTCCTAACTCTAAAATTGGCCGTAGGTGTGAATGTGAGTGTGATCTGTACAGGGTGTACCCTGCCTCTCACCCAATGACAGCTGGGATAAGCTCCAGCCCCCCCGCGACCCTTAACGGATAAACAATATAGATAATGGATGGAATTTGTGCCATTGAGGAGTCCCTCCTGACAGTACTGACCTTTCAGGAGATCGAGAGCTGGAGTCCAAAAGGGGGGGAACTTTTGTAGTAAAAAGTATGGCATAAACAATCCAATCCAACCCAATTGAGAATTTGTGGATGGACTTGAAAAAGTCTGCTAACTCGTAATTCCCATACAACCAGGCTTGAACAGTTTTGTGAAGAGGAAAGGGGAAACACAGCAGTAAAGCTACATTAAATCTACTTTGATTCAACTCTCTAAGATAATAAAACATGAACATTTCTGAGGGGGGTACTTTTTATAGGCACTGTATCAACAATAATTCATCTCATATCACGAGATCAAGTCAGTCTGGGATTACATGAAGAGACAGAAGCAAAAGCCTAAATCCACAGAAGATCGATGGTAAGCTCTTCAAGATGCTGGCCAATCATAGAGTAGCAGCGGCCAGCTCTGACCAGGGTCCGACAACTATACGGCTGTGTTCCATAGACTCCGATGTAAGTGTTTCAGATTTTTATCATTTGCTGGCTGGTTTTGTGGATATCCAGCTCGCCATGGTTAAATGTTGTGCCTGGGGCATGTGTAACAGCAATACTCGCTACCCAGAGAAGTTGGAAGGAGATATTCATTTCATTTCCTTTCCAAATCCAAAATCACATCAATCATTAACTAGCACTTCTAAACTACACTAGCAACTGAAGGTATACTGAACATGCTGGGTTTGCTTTTTAATGATTTTTACAGAAAATGAAGACCTACAAGGGAACAGTGAAGATGAGGATAAACCATTACACATCAATTTGACATACGCACAGGATACATCACAGGATAACACTACAAAGTACTCAGTGAGTATTAATGTTCCATACAAGTGTTAGCAATAGTCACAGAGAGCCCACGGATGACTCATCCAATGCTCCAGTTTCATGTTTATGTACACACACACACACAAAATGAGATCCTGAGATCTCATCCAGCTTTGTTGGCCCCATGTGCCCTTTAATGCGGCAGGAGAACAACTGGTCCACTTAGCAATGTATGTGACCACAAACGCAGTCTTAACCAATCAGTTCAATTAGTTGATACTTCTAAACACACACACAAACACACAGAAATACGAGTGCTTATGCCTGTATTGGCACAGAAACAAGCCAGCGATCTGATTGGCTGACGCAGGCTCTGTGTTCTATACGTTACTGCAAATCTGAGCCACAGGTGATGGAGGAAGGCTGTGCGTTGCCATGGCAACACAAAGCAGAGGGTGGGAAGTTATGGCGCTATGATGTGAGGAGACTATCAATACAATGTAATAGAAGGGTGGACTCATCTGACCGATTGAGGGAGGGGATGGAGGAAGAGGATGTGAGGTGTGACTGAGGTGAGGCTCTGACACTGTTGACGGTGGAGCTCGTGATCCTTCTTTTGTCTTTGCCTTATCCTCTCTCTCATTATTTTTCTTTACCTCTACCCTTAACTTGTCTCTCTTTGAAATTCTTCATTATTCATTAAAATTTTGTCTCCCCACTCAATCAATAAGAGAACAGTGTGTGGAACATTACCAAAGTTCTGTAATATATCAGAGAATCACAACACATAACCAATATATCTATATAAAATTATATACTGAATTTCTAATGCTGAATCACACATGAAATACAGAACTGTTTTCAAATAGTAAAGAACTAACATTTATCAAGACTAAGAGTCTACAGTCTCTAGTGGTTTGAGCTACACAGTAACCTCAGCATCAACGTGCTCACAACAAACATTTCCATGAATTTTAACTCATTTTCAGGACTGAACATTCTGTGGTTATGTGTTTGTTGATGTGTATATGTCAAAGGTATGTATAATAAAATAGCTCTGGATTTATCCTGAGGGGAACATGAATGTGTGTGCATGTGTCTTGTCTGTTGTCTGTTCATGGCAACCCATCCAATAGTTGTTGAAATATGTTACTAAAAACAGCAAATATCAACCTCACGTTCTTTATTTTCTAAGCCTACTATTATTTGCTGTTCACCAGGAGAGAGAGTTCAGCCATTCAGACTGGTGACTGACTCTCTAGCTAACACGTGGCTGGTACAGGAAAAACAACCAGCCCTCTCCTCCTGACAGCAGAGCAGTGAATCAATATGTGCATACAAACAAAAAAGAATCATGCATTGGACTTAAGGAAGAATTAAAAATGCATGGAATAAATCTAAGAGCAAAAAATTTTGCTTAATTTCATTGTTACTTGAAATCAATGTTAAAGTTAAAGTATGTTGTTTTATTTCATAATGACAGTTACCTTGGCTTGAGATCAACTCCACACATGTAATCTAAAACAGTTCAAATATATGCTGTATTGTCACACGAGGTTGGAAGTGTTAAACACAGACATAATGTGAGCTAAAGTTTCAGAGCTTTTTAACTACCCACAGAAGCTACTGTCCACAGAATGTAAACACAACACTAAGAAACATATCATCATTTTCCTATGGTGACATGTAGGGACAATAGACAAAATGTGAAACATCAAATATCCTTGTGGATTCATTGTAAGCAGGTGGTTCCCCAGTTTCTACACAAGATATATTACACCTTACAAAGGTAAAACTTGTGATAAGGATCTTATAGCTGAGAATCTGAGTTTATAAATTTTTCTTTTGACTTAAATTGATCCACATTTTGATGTAAAATTAAAAATCTTACATCACATAATTTTGAGATACTTTTCGGGGATGTTGTAAAATTAAAATCCTCATGACAGGTGAACATAAATGTAATAATATAAAGCCAAATCTTGACAACCGCTAATATGCACCAACTGAAGCATTAAATATCTATTGCCATGTGTACAGATCACTCAGTTAGGGTTGCTTCAAGCTACTAAGCTCCCCAAGGTTTGTTTCTGAGTCAAATCCCCTGAGTTCTGTTGAGGTTTCTTTGCCAAGTTGTACATTGCAAGAGAGTTCAAATTCAGTTAATGACCTTTACTGCACAGTGCTCCTTCCATCCCTCTTAATACCCTGTCTCTCTCCACTCTGTATCATCTAATAAGGCAGAAATGCCAGTTAAATGTCAGTTATGACATAAAGAAATGAAAAATATGAGAACTGAGTATTTTTCTTTTGTCATTAGTATAAAATGGCAAATGATGGATGCAAGCAAGGATTGAAATATGTGGATCTCACTCATCCCCACCATATTACTGATATATTGTTTGCACCTTAGCCTGCAGAGCCTCCTGTTACTGGGGAGAAGAAAAATGAGAAGAAAGCATGCTGATGAACATGCACAGAAAACAAAAAACCAAACTCACCACTGCATTCTTCTCTTTACTCGTTTTTTCCCTCCTTTTCTCTTTGCCGTCACACAGTACACATCTTCTCAGTGTTTTCTCTCTTTACTTTTCCAAGGTTTATAGTGTTCTGAGTTAAACCTGCCAAGAGGTGTTTTATCCTTTGTGGTTTTGCCTCCTGAGCAAGAAAAGGTGATGAGGATCCCGAGAACTTCTCCTGCTCCGTGTGTAGCTTTACTTCTCTGGAGGCTTCACAGGGTGAAGAGGAAGCTCAAGGCAGGGGGAACTTGTGATTCTCTTCTGTGATCTCCAAAGGCCTCTTGGGAAATTGCTGATTTATGCTACCATGAGGCTCATGTATGATGTGACTTTGCTTAGAAGCAAATGAAGTGAAGTTGCCTGCCAGGTGGTATTCCTGAGTCTCTTGCTCTGCTTCTCTGGAGGCCTCCCTGGCTACTGTTGCTATACTCCTGCCTCTAAGGCAAATGGAAGATGCTGGAGTGAGTTGTCTACTGGGTAGATTGAAGCACCAGGCTAGTAAGCATGTGTAACCTGCTGGGTAGACTGAGCACCAGGATATAGTGAATGCTGTCACTGAAAAGTTCCCTTCTGTTTCGAGTGTCAATCTAGAAGCTGTGTCTGCTGAGGTATATAGTTGCCAGGTATATAGAAGGGTGAGGCTGTTGTGTTTCTGCCTTTCTGGCAATATCACCCTTTTCCTTCTGGTAATGACTAGCCCAAGGTGCAAGCTACAAGTATGGATCAGTACAACTTAGGCAGTGAGAAGGTCAGAGCTGGCAGGTGGTAAGAGGTCCAAGGTCATTGCTGGTCTTCACGGTTGCAGTGGGGAGAGCTTGAGAGGCAATTCAGGTTGTCACGGTAACAGCAGTGAGAGGTCACAGGTGTGTTTTTGCTCTGTGTTCCAGTCACTGGGTTGGCTGTTTTGGTGGAGGAGGTAGGTGGTGGGAGAAAATCCCTGAGGTAAATAGAGAAATGTTGCACAAAGAGAAGAGTAAGAGGAACTGACAAAAAATAATAAATTGCTGTTTTTCTTTCCTTTTCTATTTCTCTGGGAGGTAGACAGCTGAAGAGGTTTTCTCTGATTGGATCAGAGAAGAAGGATAGGATAATGGGAGGTAAAACTGTGCTGTATCAGTCTTGCGTATATTTTTCTATCTTATGTCTTTTGAAAAAGAAGAATGCTGGTGGTTTGTCAGTGTCCATCTGAAAAAGTCGATGCTTGGCTCCGCCTCTTAACATGTGCAAGGAGGTGTCTTCAAGGGGCTCCACCTATGGAAGAACAACAACAGGTTAAATATGACCACAGCCCAACAATATTATTAGTATTGTAATTGGACCCCAAGGGAAGGGTGTCCATTAATATTACTGACTCAATGAGTTCTTCAACAAAACAGATCGATTGTCATTGCCTTACAAAATGACCCGCATTAACAATTTTCTGACCCAGTGCTCCCACTGTTTTTCAGTGCATTTCAAAATGTACAGAATGCTAGCATTCTCACAGTGACAATGTCATTTAGCAGGTATGTTACGATACATTTTCTGGGAACAATTGATGTCCATAAAAATGTCCAATGCATCAAATGGATCTCATAGAGTAAGTGAAAACATCAACCTTCTGGCGACACCAGGGGGGAAGATGATTCCCTCTAAACCACAAATGCTGGTGCTAGAGGAAACATCTCAGAATCAAAGTAGAATCAAAGTAATTCATAAAATTCATTGTCTGGGTGCCATGAGAGTCTATACAAAATCCACCCAGAAGTTGGACCAGCCGACCCATGCCCACAGCATGACTAAAATTTATTCCTTGACTGTTTTCTGATCTGCCATCACTATGGCTAATGTTTGTTTGGGTTTAGGTACAAAAATTATTTGGATAAGGTTAGGCAAATATCTCAGTCAAGGTAACAGTACAAACGAAACCAAAGTTAACTGTCTGTGGGAAACAAGAGGTCTCCAGTGTTTAAGTCGCATCTTTTGTTGACCCAACCACCCTGGCCATTTCTCAAAGAGGTTCTGTAGCCCAACAACACTGTTGCACTTCCACCTTTGCATGTGAGTGACAACAGTCATAATTTACACAGCCACAAGAGATCCTTATCAAGTCAATGGAAATTTTGGTTCTTTGAGGCATTTGAACAAAAGACCAATGCTGCCATTTCTCTGGCTTTCTAGCTCTACTGGGACAAACTGTAGCATACTTTAAAGTGGCTGAACCAAGTTGCTACCCCAGGGAAGGGTTCAAGTATCTAGGCGTTTTGTTGCTGGGTGATGTTGTGTTGCAGTGCTGCAAGAGTTAAGCCTGTTTAATCTTTTCCTGCCAGACAACCATGTGTTTTTTGCACTACCACTATCAGCTATAGTGGTATCAGCACTACCACTGAACTGGCTCCATTCAAACCAATTGTGTTTCCATTGTGAATGGAATAAGCATTAGAAAATTAATAGATGGATAGACTTCAAAAAAGAACAAAAACAGCATATCATCTATGTTGGAGCATTTGATATCAAGCTGCAGCAGGACTGAACTGACACTGAATTAAAATAACCAGTGCAGAACAGGACTGCACAATTAATTAAATATTGATCACAATCCCGATTTTGGCTTCCCACAATTAAATAAACATGATTGTCGGCTATATATTGATATTTAAAATGTGTGCACCGTAACTCGCTGCACAACAAATCAAGGTCTCCCTTGAAACACATCATCGTCTGTTGTTTGGAAGTATTTCAGATTTAGGGCGAGTGATGTTAAGCTAGAATAAATCGTACACACAGAGCGCATGAGACTTGTGTCTGTGCCCTAAAGCAACACAACTAACTTATTCAACCACATGAAAAAGCACCAGAAACTGCAACAGGATGACTGCATGAAGGAAAAGAGTAACAACATCGCTAACGTTAACTCACTGAATACAGTAGTGCTCTGTTGCTCTAATTTTGGGTAAAAAGTTTTGGTACACAATTTTATTTATATATTTTGCTTGTAGGAGATAAACTGTGAATAAGGACCAGTCTTAAATTAGCAGCAGTGTAGCACAGCATGGAAGTGAAAGCAGTGCTCTGTTTATTTAAAAAAAGTGCAATAAAAATATTTTGTCCCTAAAATTAATGAATAATTGTGTAAAATAATTGTGATCTCTATATTGATCAAAATAATAGTGATTATGGGCAGTGCGGTGGTGCAGTGGTTAGCATTGTCGCCTCATAACAAGAAGGTACTGGGTTCTCTACGCATACTCTGGTTTCTTCCCACAGTCCAAAGACATGCAGGTTAATTGGTGACTCTAAATTGCCTGTAGGTGTGAATGTGAGTGTGAATGGTTGTTTGTCTATATATGTTGGTCCTGTGATGGACTGGCGATTTGTCCAGTGTGTACCCGGTCTCTTGCCCAATGTCAGCTGAGATAGGCTCCAGCGCCACCACAACCCTTAAGGATAAGCGGTATAGATAATGGATGGATGGATGGATAACAGTGATTATCATTTTGGCCATAATCATGCAGCCCGAGTGCAGAAAATGAAACAGGAGAGATTTGAAAAGTCTGCATTGTTAGTCTTGTAATGGGTAATGGGTAATGGTAATGTCACTTCCCAGTCCCACCACCAACCTTGAATAAGCATGAAAAGAAACCAGATGGAAGCACAGAATTTTATAGTCTTCCCTCTCATATTCTAAATCACAAGGGAGATGGAGTTTGTTCTTAATGCATGTAAATTGGTCAAATGCCAACATTACACCAGTAGCAAAAAAGTGCTTTATACTTCATGTATACAGCAGTAAGGTGCATTAGGAGCAGCAAAGTACTGTCTGGATCATGAAAATACCTCTAATCATACTTATACATATGCATCAATCTTTGGTGGCTCTTAAACTGTGTTTGCAATAACAAGCATTCTAAAGGAGGATTTCCTCTATGACATGTTCATGACATGCTAGACACGTTGCACAAGAAAAGTGATTCGTGCACAGAAGCAAAAATGAAGCAAAAGTGGAAAATGATGTTGTGATCCTGCATATGTCACATTGTGCTGTGGTGATGATAGAAGCAAATAGTGAACAAATGCACAATGTTCATCCTGCAACAACAAAAGCTACAGTACTTGTTCAGTATGTAAAGCAGCTACTGGGTGGAAAATCTATTGTTGGCAACCCACATCTGAATGCACAAAATGTACAGACACACACACACACACACACACACACACACACACACACACACACACACACACACACACACACACACATTCCCTGTTAATCTTCCTCCATCTGTGCAAGCTGCTCTTGCGTTGGGTTTCTGACAGACACACATAATTCTCTTTGTGTGATTGTCTTTCTCATAAATGCAAACACAAGTTAGGTTCATGCTTAAGACATGCACACCATCAGTCTCACACACACACACACACACACACACACACACATATAGGTGTAGGCGTCACTATCCTTGATGTGTGAGCCAAGGCATGTCCTCCATTTCAAGAACATTCTTAAGACACACACATCACCTTTTTATCTGAACACCTTCCATCCGCCTGACTGAACCTCAAGCACCCTTCACACTGTTGGTACCACTTATCGATACATCAACAGTTGGAAGGACAGGCAGATGCACAAACTCCTACACTCACAAACCTGCCCTCACACACTCAAACAGAACTCACATATTCAATTTTACACTTACCCATTAGGGGTGGGTTTGGAAAAACTGAACCCTATTAATAATTACATTATTGCATGTAATAAATGAATCCTAATTTCACTAATTTAAATATTCTAATGTTTTTATATAATAATGTAATACAATACATATTTAAAAAGTCTCTTAAAAAAAGTATCTTTCTAATACCCAGGAGTAACACAGGCAAACGTCAGCAGCGCATCCAATTAACCAACTGCAGGAAACAACAAATGAAAGCGACATCAAAATTAATCTCATGAGGGAAGAGGGAAGGAGGGAGAGAACAGGATGAGAGGAAAGAGTTATTTTGTACAATATGCATCAAAATGACTTCCCTCCCCCGTCAGTTACAGTGACAGATTTACAGTACAGGCTGTTATCACTAGTGTACCAGAAATTACTGTATAACTGCTGGAATGTAAAACAATTGATGGCTGGTTTGCTGCCAAATTGGCTGCAAAGTAAAAAACAAATGACCATCTGCCACCAAAATTAACAACCATTTGCTGGAAAGAGAGAGAAAGAGAGACACATTAGATGAAAAACATGAAAAGAAAGGGGGGGGGGCTTGGTGGCTCAGTGGTCTTAGACACATACAATGTATCCAGATCCAGGACTTAAAATTCAGGCTTTTGAGGCATGTCATTCCCATTTCTTGACATGTAATTCTTCTCTGTCTCTCATTAAAGATATTCAAGCACAAGACTGATGAGTTTTTATATTTTTTAAACTGTCACAAGGTTCCCAGGTAACATAAAACTAACAATTCACCAACTGCGCTGACAAGTATTGTGTGTATCCAAAACCTAATAGAACTCCACATCAGGGAACCGTAATGTTGCACATGGTGAACACATACACCTAGGGTACGTGATAGAAACAGTACATAAAATATTATATCACAATACTGACATACATAGTGGTATAATACATTTTCATCTCGATGGATGACAGTGTCAGTCAGTTGACTGAACCACCACTTTGGTACAAGACTGAAATAATCTCCACAACTACGAGATAAATTGCCATTAATACAGACGTTCATGGTCCCCAGAGGATGAATGCTGATGATTTTGTTGAGCCGCTGACTTCTGATGCTTTCACCAACAATAAAAATAATCGTTAGTTATAGACCTAAGCAAATAGGTATGACAGAGTAAGCAACTCATTGTTGATTTTGTCTGTGAAGATTCTGTCATCCAGATCATGGTTACCTAAGAGGGGTTGAATCGAGGGCAACTGGACTTGGTTCAAAACACTTGAAGACATTTCACCTCTCATCCAAGACATTGTTGGTTTTGTTTATTTATGGGATTTTGACATTAATTACAGAATAAGTCCAGCCCTATTCTTTAAAAAATGAGATTACATAAAAACTATAAAGATTTGTGCAAGCATGTCTTTGCAGATATGTGGAAGACAGAAAATTATACTAATTATACTACCACTGACAAAAAACTGTGAATGAAAAATAGCGTTTTATCATCTAAAGTGAAAATATTTTTTCTGATCACAGCAAGAGGAAAATTAAAACGATCACAAAGCAATTTTTATACCTGAATAAAAACATACTTATTTCACTGTAACAATCTTTTACATTCTCAACTTTTGCATTTTGTTACTGTATACTGATGATTTTTGGACTGAGTGTGGGATTTTTATTCTGTATCTAACCCTGACATTTGACCTCGGAGACAAAGCAGGAGACCAAAAAAGGAAGTTATCCTCCAGTCATCGATAAACTATCACTGTGTTGTTTTTATTGTCCCTGAACCTGCTGACCTGTCCTCTACTACTACTACTGGCACACAACAGTGTGCATGTGAGAGTGTGTAGTGAGCAGAGAGTCACTTGGCTAAGGCTCTGTTTCAGTATTTGGCAGCAGGTAGCGATGAAGTCATGCCGTATTTGTATCTGGGGCTTTTTTGGATGTGGATAGAAGTGAAATCTAGGAAACACCCACCACTCTGCCTACACACTCTGCAGGGACAGCTGTTGGTACTCTGCCAAGTGTGTGTGTGTATGAGCTTGTGTGTGTGCGTGTGTGTGTGAATGCACGTGAGGCCTTATTTCTTCCTCCCATTTGCTCCAAAAGGCTAAAAATGATAAGAGCATAATCTGTGAATGTAATTGAAATGTCTGTCACTGCTTTGAAGCTGCACTTGCATATGTTTTTTTTTTTTTAACATTTTAATTTGGCAAGTAGCTGGGCTGTAAAAATGGGATCCTATACTTGTTAGTCAGAGTGTGGCACTGCAAAGAGCTGTGGAGACAGAGCAGTAAGTTTTTATACAGTACATATGAAACTACAGGGGAAAGCAGTGAGACAGACAGGGCACATGATTCTATGGAACTGGTGAAGCCTGTTTAGCAGTACAGTATATTCTATAGTTTGATGGCAGTAAACCATTATAATAGGCTGATAACATTCCAGCTCTGATCTTATGTTGGGTTGGGTGTGGTGTCCCTGATGTGGGTGTGTATTTTTGACAGTATTCACATCTGACTAGAACATTCACACCTTTGAAAGCTGCCTCACTTTATTTGAATGATATTAAAACAGGGTTCACAGACAGAGCTGGCAAAGAAAACTGCAATAAAATAAAAGGGGCTATGCCACTGCATCAAACAGTCCCTGTAATTATTTTTACTATTGTACAACTATACTGAAAAATATCATCTCTCTACAGCAGAACAAAAGTCCAGTAACAATATATGATACATTAAAAATAAGAGGAATTCACTGGGTATAAATGCAATATTAATGTACAATATCAAGTGCTACTATTGAAAAAAATTAAATGCTATACTGTTATACTATTATAAGTCATGGGTCTGTGTTTCTCAAACTGGAAAGTATTCCTCAGAGGCATAGCAGTGTTTTGTTAGCATGAAAGAACAGAATAAAAATGTCAGCAAATGTCATTCAGCTACACATGCATACATGTTCAATTTGCAGTGGACAAACATACAATTCAACATAGCCTGTAAAAAGCATAAAGTTTACATTAAATGAATGATAAATGTTTTTCCTGGGTTTAAATTCAGCAGTTTTTTCAAGAAAATGCCTCTGGAAATTAAAAACAGATTTTATTATCAACACAGCAAAATTATAGTCTAAGATCAGAACATTATCCCTATTTTCCATAAAATTAGTATCTAATCACATGGTTCCTAAGAGCACAATGATGGTCTGTGGGACAGTATGGACTACAAACAGATCAGCATGTGTGATTATCAAGCCAGGAGTTATGAGGAATTAGGATGACAAGTTCAACTGCAGAACAAGTCAGACTGTAGTTAAAATTTGAATTTTACAGTAAATGAAACAAAGGATCTATGTAATTAAATGTAATAGCCTGATTTATACACTTGATTTAATATTAAACAACTTGAGGATAAAATTACAGAGTTCACAAATGTGAAATATCCTGCTTTCAAAAAAAAAAGTCTGAAAATATTATCCAGTTCAAGGAGTGAGCAGGAGAGTGTGTACTGTTTGCTTTGAAGCATCAAGTCTGCAGCGTAATTGGAAGTCAGTTTTTACTTTATCTGCTTTTGTTGTTTGTGTTGGAGTGTGTGTGTGCCTTTTTTCTCCTCTGTTTTTCATGCTCCACTGACTCCACAACAGAAGGCTGGTTTCTTGGAGCAGGCACGTCCACCTGATATAAGCTTGCATAATCAAATTACAACCAGTTATGTGGAATTACCTTTTATACCTCAACAACAGAGCATAACAAATACCAAGAACACTGATAACTGGCATTAATTTTTTTCATTTTATTCAAAGATACAACCTGTAGATAATGAAATGAGACCTTCAAAGCAGTATAGTATAGTCGCACAAACTGAAAACACTGACAAATTATCATCTTATAAACTTGATATGGCTAGCTATGGTATGATATGGTTAGCCAACAGCTGCCTATTTACACATCCAGCCAAACATGGAGCAACATTAGCATTTGTTTAATGTTGTGTTTCTGACCACTGAACAAATGTTGGATTAGAGAGTGAGTTAACACCAGGTGAAACCTTCAGCACCACAGGTGGTGTAGTTACACACAAAACAGACAACTTTCCAAGTAAACTGCTTGATGAATGTCTTGATCTATGTTCTCAGGGTCCTATGTTCCCCAGTTCAATATTCTATTAACACACATTCACCCTCTTTTTGTGTTCAGGTCAAGTTTGACCCATTTCAAGTTACAATATTTCATCAATAATAACAAGGAAGTATGGAGATGTAGCATAGTTCATCAGAGCTTTTTTACGGAAGTAGCCTCAGGTAAAAAAAAAACAACAAAAACACAAATTTTGCATTTAGAAAATTAGCATGCCGGTAAATGAAAACAATGAGCTAAAAGTTCAAAGGCTCTGTAGAACTGAGGCAACTGGTAGAATGGTAATAAATCCCTGAGAGCCCATCAAATTGATTCATTGATTTTTACTGTTTGGGTAATTCAGCCACGGTTAAATTATAAAATGAATAGTTTATTTCAGCTTATGAATGTATTTACAAATGCACTGGTGTAAACACTAAATGGTAATGTGCAGCACATCCCACTACAGGTGACAGACTGAAAATGTATTAGATGGCAACATGTCAACACCCTGACAGATGACAAATCAAATAGATAGAGAGCAGAAAAGGTAGAAAACAGTATGGAAAGTATCAGGACAGGTTGGACTCCATTTACTGCACAGCATGTGGTGCCTGAGGACAGGTTCGACACTATTTACTGTCGGGAAACAGGCATAAGAAAATGCCATTGCAGGGTTCAAAAAAACTACAATATGCAAGATGTGGTAATGTAAATTTTATAGGGATGGTTCTATTTTTCTATTACAACTGTCAGTTCCTCTGTCTAAATGAGGTAAATATAGAAAAAAGACTTCCTGCTGTGACAAAAATAATGACAATGAAGCTAAATATATAGGAAGTGAAAAACTTGTTATGAATCATAAACTCACCCAGTACTCAAAGTTATGAATCCACAGAGAATAAGCACCAGACTCTGCAGTTGCATCTTCTGTACAGAGCGTTTTAGCATCTATCAGCTCATTGTTTTGGTTTCCTGACGTACAGCCTCACCACTCTCATTTCACTTTATAAAGTGATAATATGTCACAGTTTTGTTCACAGCTTTTTAACACTGCTGTAGAGAAGAGTACAAGTCAAACCAACCTTGAACCAAACATCATGGATGATAAAAGATGACTCATTTCTTCTTGTGTGCAGTTACATTAGCAGTATTTCAGGCTCAGCTGTAAGCCAACCTGTAGGCAACATATCATCGAAAATTATTTTCACATGATCTTGTTGTAATTCAGTTTCTTCAATTCCAATAAACAGACTAAACTGTTAATTATTAAAAGACGTACTGCTCCTAGATGTACTTACCTAATTATAATTAGTGGTATATTTATTTATTTTTTTCCTTTTTTATCTACAGAAAAATGTTGTCAGTCAATTAGCTAATTCTTCCATCTGTATGTTTTCTGTGACAGAATGTCGTTCCATTGGATGGCATTCATTGTTGTTCACTGTGAAACCTATCCAGCCTGTGTATGTGTACATGCATATGTATGCAACTAACTGGGAAAAAAAACTGATAGTGTAGCCTTGTAGAGCTTTAAACGGTGATAATTTAGATTTTCTATAGTAACACGTCTCTCAGCGAGATGTCGATATTTGCTGGGTGAAGTGACTGTAGACAGACAGACAGCAGGTCCTGCATGTTTCATACAGCATAGAGCCTCCTATATCACCCTCCTATAGAGTATGACCTCAGGGGATTAAACATGCAGGGCCATGCGAGGACACACAGAGATATGTACAGTACGGGGGGAAGCCACTTGGAAACATAGACAAACACACACACACACACAGAGAGGAAATGAGGATGTTCACTCATGAAAACAACAACACAATAATAGGCGGTTATTCACACCAATGGGTAGACACAGTACACACAGGCTTTGTATGGGTGAGGACATGCTCACTGTATAGCAGCAGAAACCCCCAACCATTGCATATATACATCAGCCCTGGCTACGTCAGACTGAGAGCATAATATGGGTGACCTTGATGCTGTAAGCCTGCCAGCAGCTGAACCAAGACCAGGACAGAGGAAAAGGTAGAAAGAAGAGAGAGTTTGATTAGGAGGAGGAGGAAGAGGAGGAAGAAAGAGAGAGGAGGAGGAAGAAGGAGGAGAGGGAGGAGGGAGGGAGGAGGAGGAAGAGGAGAGGAGGTAAAAAGCTATGTATGGTTTCATTTGAGACATTCCTGCTGCATGGCAACCGTATGAAAGTTGTGAAACTGAACCTGCAATTTGCTAGGCGAAGTAGCGCCTGCTTTTCAGGCACTAACAACTCCCCTGTTTTTGTGTAACACGCCAAGACACACATACACTAACCTATTTACACACACAAATTTACACAGCTTTCAGAGCCAAAAGTGATGTGGTTAAAGACTGATGAAGGAGGAGGATTAGGGATGGGGGATGGCAGAGAGGAGAGATGGAGGAAAAGGATGACAGCAGAGAAAGAGATGAGGAAGGGTTATCAAAAGAAAAGGTTGAGGAAAAGAGCTGCTGCTAATTATTGATGAATACCATCTGCGCATGCAGGAAAATATCACCTTCAATGCAAATGCCTTGAATCATCTCAAAACTCATCAACACCCAAATTTGTATGTATTATTTTGGACAATGGATCTCTTTGTACAAAGGAATTTACTTTTAGGTAATATCAAATGAAAGATAATGGCCTCAAGCAATGTCCCTGGTACAGTGTGTAGCAGCAGTCCTAGAGCTCAGCATTGTTCTGATCAAGTGAGCCAAAAGCTTAAATCTACTCTAGCCAGTTACTACTGACAGCAGCCTTAGCTGACAGTGAGTGTCACATCATTCATCACAGAGGTGACACTTAAAATTGTATTTTGAAGTGGTCATCAGGGCTTTATGTGACAAAACACATCAGTCATACAAAAGAGTACGAGGCAGCAGAATTGGGATTTAACTTTCACAGTGGCTTTCACTGTCTGGAAATCGACTTTTGAAGAATTCTCCTCTTACCCTCATGTCTTACCATCGAAAAAGTGTTTTATGCCATCGTGTTGTGTGAAGCGTGTGGTGTCTACAGAATGTAGTCTATCTGTGTGAAAAAGAGCCTTCAGCCTTACGTCAAAGTCAAATTCCTTGTACTACTTCCACTGTATAGCCTTTACTGACATGATGCTGACTCTTATTCAAGATCTCCACAATTTAGGTTTCAGGTTTGTCATGATGATTTAGCTCTAGTCCTCATCATTCTGTGATGTTTGGATGAGTAATTGATGATTATTTCTAAATAATTAAACACAAGCTTGAAGAGAGTATATAAAAGACTAAGATAAACTTAAAACAGTTCTAGTGAACTGTAAAGTTTGAGTATAATGACTGATTGTACTATTTAAACGCAGGAAGTCTCCCAAAGTAGTTCTGTCTCTCCAACTGCCACCATCTGTTTTTTTATACATGTTAGAAAATGAGTCATGCCGACTGAGAGAATCTTCTGAGTCTATTGGATCCAGTTTATCTTCCTCTATCGCACAGTGTGCTGGCTCGGTGTTGAGTGGGATCTCACTGACCGGTCTTATCTGTCGGTGCTGAGCAGGGTTATCAGCCAGCCGCCTCGACATAAGAACCTCAGACCTCTGCAGTTATTGGAAAAGAGGGATATTGAGTTTAGTCTGTTACTAATATTTGTTCATGAAAAACATTTCCTGCTGTGTTGCACAACCTAAACTATTTTATTATATTTATTGCGTTATGTATGTCAGCATTTTTTCCTCAGTTTCCATCATTTTTATCTGATAAAGTATGTTGCTGTTGGTGTGTTCATATTTGTTTTGGTTGAAAATTCTGGGTGTCTAGCTAATAACTATCTGAGAGTACAAATTAATGGTTGTTATTCATGGGGTATAAGCCACACTTGCTATGTGTTTGAGTTGGCCTAGTGGTGGTAGTGTTGGCTCTCTGGTGAAAAAGTGGCCTTGATCCATCTCTGTGGCGGTGCTGGGTCAGGCTGTAGCAGAGTCTTTGCGGGACATGGGAGGGGGGGGAAGCAGGATATCAGAGACAGGCCAAATAAACAAAGCTGTCAGTCGTAGCATGGCCCTCTGACCTCCCCCTGTCCTATCTGTTATCTTATCTACTCCACTGCTAATACTGAGAACAAGTGACACCTCTCTCAAGCAAGCACTCACTGTTTTCCTTCCACTTAGCCACGGCTGAGGTGCACAATCGTACGGCTATCTTATGGCTTGTAAAAGGTAGAGCTATGCTGATGGCAGAAAAGCTTCTCGTTATCTGGAATGATAAACATATTTTAACACTTACAATTGTAATAATACAGATGTACCACTTTTTTATTTTTTAAGGTTTGAAGTTCAGGGAAAAAGATCTCATTTCAATGGCAACAACACAAAGAGAGAACACATGTTCTTGGTACAAAGCTGAATATTATTTCTATCTATGCTGTTACTCTCACCAGCTAGAGAGCACATTACAATATGAGAAACAAAGTAGGTCTAACAAATACCATTACAATTGCGTCAAAAGACAGCTGATGTAATAATGAGCCTGAAAGAAAGCACTAGTTGGGCCAGTGGACAGTAATGATGTGTTCCAAGTGGCACCTAAATCTTGTTACTCTTGTTCCCTCCCTTTGTCTTTAGTCTGTAAGGTCAGACAAGATAGATTACACAAGTAACTGGTGTGGTTATAACAAGAGACATAGACCGTCCTTCTTTCTCCACCTTGTCTCCAGCTGTTGCTCAGTGTTGGCCAGGAAAGCCATAGACCCATCACCCTTGTGGTGGGGCGGAGTAGATAGGTGGTTGATGGTGCCGATCACTGCCGAGGGCGGAGGAGCCACGGCCTGTTAATGAATCTCCCGAGGGACAAAGATCGTGGGGAAGGTAGGGGGGTTTGAATGAAGGGGAGGAGCTGCAACAGGAGAGGAGGCTCCCGAAGGCGGAGTTTTTGTGTTTGGGTCTGTATGAGTGCGTGTGCTGAGGAGGGGTGGGGTGGAGCTGAGTGGGGGTGAGGAGGGGGTAACAAGCTGTCACACTGCAGGAAAGTCTGCTCCAGTAAGTCACATCTGCCAAGGGGCACGAGGGCTATGCCTCAGGGCTGCGGGGTCAAAGGGTAAGGCGTCCCCCTGCAGAGCGCTCAGATCACATATCCACTCCAGTCAATAAACTGGCTGCTGTCACTGTTACAGACACTGACAATGCTGTTCATTTTTCTATAGACTCAACTGTGGAACTGCATCTTGTTAATTTACAGTATTCTCAACACTGAATTTGTTTTACTCTAAGATCCTAATGACTGAAAGATTTTATTTTTTGAGTTGTGTGCGACACAGTGTGTGCTGCTGAGAAAACCATATTAACTATATATATATATATATATATATATATATATATATATATATATATATATATATTTAAAGATTTTTTTAAACCCTATTTCCCTTTTAGACATTTCAACCAGCAGTCAATAAAGCTAAAAATATTGTGCTGCCTTTGTTTTAAGCAGAATTAAAAACGTACAAATTTAGAGTGAAATACAATCAAAATACATACTGCAGATCCAGTAGTGAGCAAAGACTTTTCTACCTCGTGTTAACAGATGCAAGCTTTAGTTACTTGTGTTCATCTTGGCTGAAGCCCTGTTTGTTTACCTCTGGGTTACCACAGGCTCATGGCTCCAAAGTAGTGGGGCGGCCCAGTGAACAGCACCTTGTGTTCTAATACTGACACAGCAAATAAGTCTCTCTGTTTGAATGTGTGTGTATGGATACTAATCTGGTCTCAGAGTTGCAATTTTTCTTGGCATGGCTAAAGTTTGGTGCAGTGGAAGGGAAGTTGATTCCCTGTCAAAGCTGGCTCATGACCTCCTTGCTTTCATGTAAAGAAATACAAGCTCCTGCTGTGCTAACTTACTTTCTGACAAATCAGCAAATAGGCGTCCTTTTGGTTCTTGACCTAACCACCATTTCTCATGTCCTGGAGCCACCTTAGATTGAAGTTTATTTTCTCTGGATTATCTGATCTTGTACCCTATTTCTACTCAAAAGCAATGAGAGCAGAGAATGCAGCCAGTGTCCCTCATTCTCCATCCCCACCCCACCATCACCCCTTTGGTGTCTGACCCTTCCCTACCTCAACCCGTCTGCAAGTTTGGCAAAGCCCATGACCTCCCAGCGCAGCTCCCTTGGTGACCGGTAATGGTTTATTTTCTGTCAAAGTGCATTTAGGTACCACTCTGCTCAAATTTTCAGGACAAATTCAGCAGTTGTGCAACTTGAACCAGTCATGAGCTCACATGTTTATGGTGCAGGGCTGCCATTGTTTGTCACACCTTTCAAATAAAAGGTAGCCAAGATGGACAGTGTTTACAGGATGCTGGGAGCTGTCGGGGGTCTGCGGCTGGCAGCTTTGTCCGCTGGGATGGTGTTTGGAGGCTAATTTGATGGTTGCTGAGCCTTCCCCCACCTCCCTACTGCGGCCGAGTGGTGCCCGTCTGGATGTTTCATGGTCACCTCATGGTTTGTACATTATTATGCTTTAAAAAATGGTTTTCATCCTACAATGGATAATGGACCTTTGTTTTGTTCCCCACAGCGCTGCTGCTCCTTTGAAGGTGTGAATACATTAAACATATGTAAGAAGTTGTTCAATCATTTCTTTGATTTGCTGGCAACTTTATGTGTTTATGTCAGTGGCAAATTTCTTTTCAATTAGTGGTTGTTGAATTATGTAAATAAAATTGTGGTGCAGGTTTATCCCATAACAAATCTACCCAAAGTCCCAGTAAGGGAGGGAGCAGCTTTGGGTCCCCACATTGCATGAGCAACAGAAAGATTGGGAGTCTTTGACGAAAAAACTTCTACTGGACTCAGAAGTAGTATTTTTTATCACTCTCAAAACTGACAAAGCCCACATTTTATCGCAGAATCAACAATAGACACTACCCCAAGGTTTCTGTGTATTTTGCATTGGGACTATTGTTGCCTAAACCTAATCATTAAAGCAGGGAAAGAGAGAAAGAATGCTAATCTATTTGGGTGTTGAGTGTCAGCCAGGTCTCTTGTCTGACAAGCTTGTTGACTCTCAACACACTGGCTACACCTCTGCAGGTACAGAATATTTAGTGTAGTATGTAGTCCCATATCATATGGAAAAAAGAATAGAAGAGGTTCTTAAGACACAAAAAGAATCAATGTATTACATGTGCAAAAGGTAACAGACAAAAAAGCTTTTACAAAGTGCCACTTTTTTTTTTTTTTCAAATTAACTCTTTCTCATTTCCATTTCCTGACAGATACCCAACATGTCAAGAGTGAACAACCCAAGTAGTGTGTCTCCCACTGAACCCAAATTACCAGGACTAACAAGGCCATCAACCAATATACCAAAAATGGTTGAGGGAGCCTAACTCTGAACAATTCATGACATTTTGAACATTATTTTTCAACTGTTAGTATTAATACTATGATACCGAATAAGATATAAAATGTACTATATACTCTTGATGTACTACAAGAAAGACAAAGAGTCAGTGGCTATGCTAGTGTGTCTGTGAAGCTGCACCGCAAATTCAAATTTTGTATGATTTTGCCAAGATACATCCTCCTTCAAATATATGACAAACATCTTTTTTGGACACACAATAGACAACTAGTAAAGGGAGATGAAAAAAATATATATAAGAAAGAAAATCCAGTGAAACCACATGTAATATATAGTGTCAGCACAACTAATTAAATGTCTTACAATAACATAAAATACTTATGTACAGGACTACATTTACTGTTCATGAACTCATTAACCTTTCCACTATGTAGTCATGATGGCTACAGGTAAATTTTTTCAAGTTATTGTGAAATAAACAGCAGGACTATGGTGCAGCTGAATTGAATACCTAAGGGCGTTTATCACAGCTTGACTAAGCATTTGTGTTGTTACATTGAAATGAGTGTGGTGGTGTGTCAGTTTCCATCACGCTGTGTGTTTCTGTGTCAAACATTCTTTAACAGTAGCAGGCCTGACTGCCCTGCACCACTCCCACTGCTGTCTGATCAACTCCCTCTGCAGTTGTTCTCCATCTGTTGCATGAGATCTTACAGGATGATCACCTTCTCCACCTCTTCCTCCTCTACCCTCTCTCCTCAGTTCTCCAGTTTCTCCTGACCTCCTCCTATTCTATCTCCCATTTTCCTTCCTTCCCTGTACTTCTTTATCCTCACCCTCCCCCTGGCCTCCTCTCCCTCCTCCACCCTCAATGTCAACTAATTAGGGGGGTGAGGAAAGGGCAGTACAAAGACCTCGTCTGGCCCACCCACTGACCCCATTCCACCCTTTTCTGAGCCATCATTTCTAGCCATTAGTCCTGTCTTAGTCTTTTGATTAGGGCTAAGAACGCCTGGACACAAAGGGCTAATCATGGGCTACAACTGGCTGGGCCGTGTCACTCACCTTTGGGACTGTCCCCTTCCCGTCCCACCCTACCCACCTCTCTTGTCTGTCTTTGGTCTACTGCTCAAGAACTGAGCCTCTAATCTAGTCGCTGGTCAGTGAACAGTCTGTCTCTGTCTCTCTTCTTTGGCTGTCAGTAAAAGAGATATTGTCTCTCTGACCTGCTTTACAATTACATGTCCTTACTTGTTATTCCTTGTTTTTTTTGGTTTGTTTTTTGTTTTTTTGTTCGTCTAAGGTTACATTCACAACAATTTGAAAATTGTCTCCCCTCATACAATATGTGACAAATCAAATGTATCTAAAAATGACAGGTCTATTTTAAAAACTTTTATTTCCTTCAATTGGATCAATGTAATACCCAATCCCAATCTTATATCAATCACTACTGCATAACATTTTATTGTGACTGCAGTGCAACAATATGCAACATTAAGTGCATTTCCATCCACCTGTTTTTATGGACATTTTGGCATAAAAAAACTGAGTGGAAACTGAAAAAAGTCTGAATATCGCAAACTAAGGTGGAAAAGTTATCTTCAGGATGTTCCTCAAATTGATAAATGAAATAAAAACAAATGTTGTATTTTCATCACTTTTTCTACATTTTCACCCGTTTAATTTCATCATCTTGTTGCACCATCTTCTTCTGCAACAGTTCATTGGCAACTGACTGGAGAATTAGCACCACCAGCTGTTTATCTCAGTGAACCAACTGATCATTGAGGTCAGTTTTGTCCTGTTCTATCACTTCGAAAAGTGCTTGCTAGCTTCATTTGCTGCCCTGTTCTTGTGATGGTTGCTCTTACAGCGGATTTACTTTGTGATGGTTATTGACTGGTCAGTGGGAGAGACTGCATTCTGGTACTGAAAGAACTTGCCTGTCCTGGGATGTGTCTGCTATTGAGGTGGTTCATCTACACACACATACACACACATATGCTTTCGTTAAGTAACCACTCCCATAATTGTTCTCACACACAAAGAAACGTGTCTCATCATGAAATCACAGGCACATAGCTCAATCAGTAGTCAATTGCATAGGTGGAATCCAGCCAATTGAAACCCAAGCATTTTGCTGCATGCCAACATGCCATTCTTCTGGCTACTGCCGCATGATGAAACCTTTTGGGCGGTTGGTGTGATGGACAGAAAGCTGCTTAGATGTAATTGAGGGGAAAGTTTCCCATGTTTTCATCTGAAATGTGTTAAGACTCGCAAGACGTCGGAACAAAGCACCCACACTGCCAGACTGTCATACTGTCTGCTTGAAGCTGGCAAGGCAGGCTAGAATTAAGTATACATCTTTGAACTTTCAGATCTGTTTAAAACAAAGCTCGCTCTTCATCACTGTCCTTGCCAAAGTCCAGGTGTTGTGAAGGTTCGCTGGCACAGAATCTCAAGGAGCAATATGAGACTTTAGCCTTTGATATGATTTTGATATGTGCACCGTAAGTGTTTTTATCCTGGCATACTAGTTTCACTCTGGTCATCAGATTCATTCATTTATTTGTTTAGTGAAACTGCATCCCGTACATATGTCCGTTAATCAATGCAGACATTCTTGCTCTTCATTGATCTCCTTTTTTTTAAAGTCATGCATTTATCTCATACATTTCAGTTTCAGTTCATTCATTCATTTATTCAATACATATAATTATCTACTTCCTAAAACCCGCCAAAGCATCTGATCCCCATTACCATCAGAACAAAACCATTTGTGAGTCCTAACAGAAATCCTCCTGGGTGAAATGCCCTAGAATCAGGTAAGTATGTCAGCAATGCAAACAGATCATATAGACCCGTTTAAGCGGGTGGTGTTTAACGCACACATTTGCCAGCGGTTTTGGCAGCTAGTCTGTTAATTCCAAGGGTTACATAGGTCATCTCACAAGGCTGCAGTAATCCTGTGGCATAAAAACCTGCCAGGATGTGTTTTTTTTTTTCTTCTTCTTCTTTTGTAGTTGTAATGATTTATTCTTTGACAGATTGTTAAGATTTATTTAGAAAAAAATCATGCACAGGGGTTGAATCTTTGCAGTGACACAGGGCTGAATGTTGAATAAACTCTTAATAACATCAGGAAAGAGTACCAAAGAGCAATTGTTAAAGAAGCTCACTGAGATTTACACTGTCTGTCAGGTTATGTAGGTTTCAGTCTGATTAACTAACCTGTGTGGTTTTAAACTTCTGTGGGAACAGTTTGTATCCATTATGACCATAAACAGATACCTGATGATCATAAGTGATCTTCTGAGCTCAGCGCAGTATGATGAACCATAACTGAATACCACAATGCTCTTATTGACAATCTCAAGAAAGAGAATGTAACCCACAGAGAAGAATGGCAGTGTAGGGGCAGGAGAGTTGCATCTGTCCGTACAGACTGAATAATGGAGCCAGTCTTTCATGAAGGTGTAAGGTCAGGGGATACACTAAGGTACATACCGTATTTTTGTGTGTTTGCATCCATCTGTAGTTTTCAGATTTTACTGTGTTTCCACTTAAATTTTTTCCATCCCTGTGTTAATATCTAGAAAAATAGCGCCATGGATGTTTTGTTTTTGTTTGTTTTTTTGTCACGTGTAGGATGCTGACTGATGTTCTTCTCTTGACGGTTTCCTCGTCCTCCTCCTGGACACCCGGGATTAGAGCAGACCTCCCTGCTGCCGCTCACACACAGGACCTGCTTCTTCTCAATTTCTCAATCTCATTTCTCACCCCCCTGTGTGCGTGCTTGTGCGCAGAGATGCAGTGTATTGTATGGGCATGTTTGAGCGTGCACGTGGAAGCCCAAACGTGTGTTGGTATGTTACACGGTTTTGTGTTTGTCCGTGCACATTTGTGTGTGTGTGTGTGTGGCGTGGCTTTTGAGATTTAACAGGAATGTTTTGGGGATCACTCTGTTTCAGATTTCACCTCAGTTTTAGAGGTAGCAGAGGAAGGGGGGGGGAGAAGGGAGGAGAATGTGGGTAGATGAGGGTTAGTGTGTGTGTGTGTGTGTGTGTGTGTGTGTGCGGGGGGCTTCAGGCTAAATCTTTCCTCTCTGAGAATAATTTGATCCCTCAGCTTGGCTCGCTGTTCTTGACTGTGTCTTGTTCTGTCTGTCCCTGAACAATGCAGATGGAGTAACGTTTCAGGTCGGAGGGGAACACTGATTCTCCAGACAGGTAGTCACTGCCCCTCCCTCCTCCTCCCCACGCTCCCCCACTTATTTCTCCCTCTCTCACACACACACAACAATACGCCAGCTTCATCTCCTTTTCTCACATGCTCGCTCTCAGCCCTGCTCGGTCTCTCTTCCCCTTCTCTTCCCTCCTGGTTCTTATGTTCTCATTGTATTTCTCTCTCTTTCTCACCCCCTCCGTCTCCTGTTGATTCAGTAGACAGGTAGTTCACTCTAACCCCCACTGCCACCCCCCCATTCCCCTCTTTTTTACACAGCCCCCATGTGCATTCCTCTGCAGAGACTCAGTATTAAGTGCAAGCAGCCTGACCCCCCCTTAAACACACCACTCATTACACACTGTTCGCTCTGTTCCTTTGTTTAATAATCTGACCTTTGTCAGACCTTTTACAGCAAACAATAAATGGTTGTTTTAATTGATGCCCCAGAGGAGTTTTAAAAAACTTGTAGTTTTAAACTGAATGTAAATTTAATCTGTACATTTTCAGAATGAAAACAAATTCTAACTGATGGATAACAAAGCTGAGATAACAGTTTACTGTATCACCCACATTAAAGAATTTAGATGAAAATGCCTGGATAAACTTGATATAAGTCACTTATAGTGATTGTTGATATTCACAACATGTTTTGTTTTTTTCTTCTTATTTTTGTCTCATGGTTCACTTCACTGGCTTTGACTGAAACCGTACGGTGTGCTGTCAACCAAATGTGATGCATCCTCCCATTGCTTTTTATTCAAGGTCTTCTTGCCCTTGTATTCTCATATGTAGATACAATGAGTCTTATTATAAAGTATCAATAAAACAATACCAACTCACATGACACAAAGTCTTGTAGAGTACTTAATATGGATCTCATCACAACTTTCCCAAAACACATGACGTAACGTCAGCATAACTTTCCTGAGCTTCATAAAACTCCATCCCTTTCATGTCATGCATTAGAAATCAAATTAGATCCTCAAATGAATTGAGTCTTTCAAGTTTACAGCAACAAATACATTTTCTCATTTTCCAATCTCCTATTTTTTCTCCCCTCAAATGTACAGAAAGTCCATTAGTACCATTTATCATTAACCTCCCTGTGTGTAAGTTGTGGGTCCACGTGGCCGTGTTAGTTTTTCTCCCTGCGAAAACACAATCATTTTCCAGCGCTAAGAGCCCTTAATGGACTGGAATGGGCACTCTGAGGCTCATTAGCATTAGCCAGCTTCCTACTCTCCGTTAATGGAGAAATGCTCTTTATATTTATAATGCTTTTACAGAGAGGGACGATCAATATCATAATCTACACGATTGTGGAATATGAAGTAAGGTTTTTTGTGCGCATTAGGGAGAAAGTATTGGTTTGAGTTGCAAAACAAGAAAACACTTTGATAAGGGTGTGGCTGCAGTTTAGAGCGGATATATGAATCCTGATGCAATAGGTAGAGCAGTAAAAAGATTCTGTTTATGTAACTGAAGAACATATTAATGGCTGAAAAAGTTTGCTCTATTGAATCTCAAAACTTTTGAGCACTTCTCACTTTTTCTAATTCAAATGACTGAAAACCACTTAAATCAAGATGAAATATATAAATGCAGGACGGCTGACAAACATAATGCATAGTCTGTACAGTGTCACGTGTTCTTTGGGCTTTTCTTTGCCTCTGGAGAACAACCTCCTGCAAGTCTTCTTCACATTTTGAGCAATCTAAAGAGACAGTATGTGTGTGTAAGATAAGCAAGAGGGCACTGCTCTTGCTCCAAAGGGGGCTTCCCCCAGCACCTCTACTTCCTGTGTGCATTAGTGTGTGAGATGTGTTTTGTGTGCTTGTGTGGAGTGTGAGCGCGAGAGATTTTTGTCCTCTTGTGTTATCACTGGTGTTGAGAAGTGTGAGCCAGGGAGGATCCCATCACTAGTGCCTATATGCACTTCGAGCTGATACTGTGTTAGTCCTAACATGACACACACACATGAACACACTCGCATTTCATTTGTCACTACATACATGTGACCTTTGACAAAAAAAAAAAAAACAACATATTTGTCATGTATTTTAATCAGTGTTTTCCCTGGATTAAAATTCAATGTGATGAACAACAAGTATAGAAATCATACGTTGACGCACACACACACATACCCAGAAATACCAGGAAGCTGTAAAACCCTCCAGCAGTCATGGTGGTCCACTGGGATCTGTCTCCTTCAGGGCCTGGCTTTACAGTAATGGACCACAGGAAGGACACAAAAGCCACACCACGGCCAAAACACATCTCACACACATCATTTTTTAAAATTCTTAATCTTCCCTTTTCCCTTTTTGCATGCACATCACTTGTATCCTTACTGCACGCTCATTCCCCTCTCAGTGTTTTATCCTTTCACTTGCGTTACCTTCACTGAATCTAATGCGTAAATGTGTTATTTTACCTCCAAGTTGCTTTTTCTCTGTCAGATTGTGTTTATGTTTCTGTCTGTTTTAGTCTCCTTCTCTGTCTTTCTCACCCACTCTGTTTTCTGACCCCTCCCCTCTCCGCCGAGCCTCCCTTTTTCTGCAAAATCCACCAGTCAAGACTGATGTCTAGATTACTTGTTCTCCACCCAAGGTCAGACTCACGTGTATCATGTATGATACATATGGATCAGCCCATTCAGCCCTGTCAGTCCCGTTGTTTTTACCTCATGCTGGTGTGAGGTGTGCTGATACCAGGGGCAGACAGTAACTTCAGCAAGTTTACCTCCGGAGCATATTGATCAGCACAGCTTAAGTAAGTCAAGTCATTAACTGAAAGGACTACAGTGGCAAAAAGAGATACCTGGAGGAAAACAATTGCCTTTCTGAGAAATCTCTGGGGCTTGTTAATCCGGTTATTCCCTGTAAAGATGCAAGCAAGAGGATTTTTCTTTTAATGTAAAGCTGATGTTTGGTGGGATGACACACATAAGTGATTACAAAGCCCCAACCCCCACAGGTACTGTTGTTACACCTGTCAAGTTTTCCAATCTTGCATGGTACATATGTCGTTTACAGAGAAGACAGGTTCACATGACGGTTATTCTCTATTTCTTTTTGTTTCTGGTGTTTGAGCCTTATCTCTTTGTAAATTCAAAGTCATAATGATAAAAAGGCAATATATCATATTACTAGTTGTTTCACAAAAAAGGCATCATCAGTTTTAATGAACAACTCTGCAAACAGAACGCACCTCTTTCTCTCAGTACGCAGAGACTGATGGCTGCAGTGCCTCACAGGGAGAAGCAGCTGCTCTCATCCACATGATTAACCAGCTCCTGGACAAGCGGCAGGAATATGCATGTAATGTGCATGGACAGTGTCCAAGACATTGACGACCCTAAACGTCCCTAATAAATAAAGACAAGCCCTACACACACACACACACACACAACACATTAGCAGCAGTCACCATCTCTCTGGGTGACTCCCCATTCATACACTCACTCACTTTTCTGTCCCTTCTATCTCTCTCTGTCACACACACACACACACACACATTTTCTCTTCCTCACTGTCCATAACCCTCAAATGGATAAAGATTGATTTTTGTTTTGGTAATGTTGCTCCCTCACAGGTTTCCTTGAACTGACCCAGCAGATCAAACCTCTAAGTATTGCTGTAATTCATGTGGTGGGGGAGAGAGATAATAAGTAGATGCCATATTTATTCACTAAATGTACATATATTTGACTTAAGAAAAATATGAGATGATGCCATTACTACAGACAGCCCTTTAAACTGCTGTAATAGATGTCAGTGTATGATTACAATAAAACCCTGTATGTGAGGGATATAAATATATATTTTACATCCATTTGAAGAAAGTTTTTGTTTTTTTTAATCTTAAATTTATTTAATATAATTTGAATAATTTGGGTTAATTCTCTGCTCCTCTATGCTCTGTTGTGTTTCGATGCCTCTTGGTGATTATTCATGTGAATGTTAAAACACATGCTGAAGCACAGTTTACACAGCTCAAGTATCCACTCTTTACATTAATCCTCATCTCCAAACTGCAACAGCCACCTCTCTCTCTTTCTCTCTCTCTCTCTTCAGGGTCTCCCACAGGGATTACTCCTGCTCTTTCCCTTCACTAATTTTCGCACACCTAATCGAATAACAAATTAGAATAGATTTAAAGCACGATATGCCAGTGGTGTTTGTCTATGTTATGCACATATCAGTAAATCAACCTTTAGGCTTCCTTATATCTGGATCAGCAGTGCTGTTTGTTCTGCGTAGGTTCATGCAGTCTCCAGTAGGTGCTGCTGGAGAGCAGCAAAGCTGATGCTGGTGTGTGTGTGTGAGTCTGTCCCCACAATCTGGGCTCACCACCAACCTTCTGTCAGCAGACAAGACCACGACTCACCACGTCTCCAGGGAGACGCTGATAGAAAAAGCCACAGCAACACTAAGTGCCAATTCACACCTGAGAGTACAATATTTGAAAAAAAAAAAAAAAAACAGCATAACCCGCTTTTATCACTAGATATAGTAAGTGGGCTTTTGCTGCATTAAGACAATTCAGACAGATAGGAACAACAGAGAACATAATTACCTCTGTGTGTTTGTCCAGAACTGATCATTGCAGTTAGTATGTTGCAACAAATGTGCAAATGTTTCCACAGATGCCTGACTCTGCTCTAAATGATCCAAAAATGTACAGTGTACAATGGTTTATAACTTAGTGAATTAGGCTTTGACAGCACAGTAAAACCAGTCCAACTAACTCGCTGAACTGGTCTCCTAGTCAGTTTGAGATAGTAATGCAAATTGCCTACAACAATTTGCTATGGACTGTAACTGCACAAAGACACAGGAGTGCAACTTGAAGGAGTTCAGAAGCAGCAAAAGTCTGTGTCAACTTTAAGGAAAACAACAAAAACAGAATTAAAATTAATAAGCACTGCATTATTCATGTTAATGATGTTGTCATGACCACTGTGCCTTCTCAGGTGATTTGGTTTAAAGTGAAAGACTGCATCAAGAAATAGGTTTGACCAAATTTAGTATGACCAAATTGCATGTACTGATTTGCATGTCACTAATGTTATATATTGAAACTTAATTTGACTCTACATCTGCAATATGAAAGTGTGGAGATAACATCTCTTTTGACTCAACTCATTCTGCCATTCTGACTGTGTTTTCTCCACTTGAAATATTTTTGTTTCTAAAACAGCTGTTTTACTTGTTGAGGCAACTCAGTCATGTGTAGCTGTCGTACATTGGTGCATTGTGGTGCCTCTATATGACAAATGGGTAACACTGTGTGTCCTTTGAGCACCGTTATGATCTCCTGATCCACCCAGTTATTGCGTGGGGGGGGGGGGGGGTTGGAGTTTGAACTGTGGGATCCAAACTTTGGGTGCACAGCTCTGAGTTGGTTAATCCCTGGTGATCCCTCGCCATATGAGGGATTTTTTTGTCTTTTTACCTAAACTTTTTTATTGCTTTGCAGTTGATTCTAACCATTTTGAGTTTAATATCACTTTTCACCTTACCTTAATATGCTTTAAGATGTTGTGTGAACAGTCTTCAGGGGAAGAAAGGCGCTGTGTAAAGTAAAAATTGTAATGTGTAACTCCCCTAATCTTCTTTCCCCTCACCCAGATAAACCATCTGCTCTGGAATTCAGACTGGACATCATACAGAGTTAAGAAAGCTCAACTAAGTAGGCAAATTCCCACAATCTTAACCGTAAAACCTTTAGAGTACAGTATACAAAAAAAGATATCTATTTGTATGCTTGATCATATATTAGTCTGTTTTAGGTCCTTGGATGAAATTTATGGTTTGTGATATTAAAATGAGAATCATACTTTTACATAAAGCATCATAATTATCACTAAAAGATCATATTCCAGTATATCAACAACCAATTTGGAGACCAAAACAAACTTCTATCACATCACTTCTGAATACATTGATCGATGACTGGTGTATATCAAGTAGATAATATATATCTATAGATATATACACAGTATATGCAGTAAAGTGTTACCAACTTTGCTTCTATGCTATGACCCATACCTTGAGCCTGTGTTGCATACAGTAGATATTAACCCAATGTTATCCCCTGCCAGGGTGCCACTCGGCCAGCAGCCACTGACAAGGTTAAGCTGTTTAGAGTAGGTGAGGAGATTACACATCTTATTATCCACATCTCTCTCTCTCTCTCTCTCTTTTTCTCTGTATGTGTGTGTCTCCCCCCCATACACCCCCTCCCCCAGGCTGGCCACATGGGGCCGCTCCGAAATTTAATACCATGTCTACAACAAGATAAGTCTTTCTTATGGACAGATTAACAATATGCCCATTGTTTGTTGCCCCCGTGCAGTCTTGCAAGCAGGCAGACACAGGCAGCCCAGGCACTAAAGCCAGGGAGTCGGGTTGTCCGATGTGAACTCTAGCAGAAAGAAAGAAATGTCGAAAGGGAGAAAGGGCTGGAGGATGGGAAGATGGGAGTGCTGAGGCAAAAGAGATGGAAAAAAGAAGGTTAGGAGAAGGGGGAGAGAGGCAGATAGAGAAGATAGTTAGACAAACAGAGAGGAAAAGGAGAAACAGAGAGAAAGAAGGAGAGAAAGGAATTCCGCAACCTCAGATAGTCTGGCACTATTGGGTCAAGCACAGCATACCTCCCTAGTAACAGGAGACTGGGGAAGGCATGTCAGCGGCCAAATTGCCCCTCAAACCCACTGACAGGGATTGTCAGCAGAGAGGGCAGAGAGACTCATTCTGGCCTACTCTCCTGCCAGGGTTAATCACTGGCAATTACAGAGAGGAGGAGCAATCAAAAGGCCGTGATGGCACGGCACTGGAGTGTGTGGGCTGCAGTGCTCGGGTGTCATAAGCCACTGTGACTCAAACCAACCATTTCTCAAATGCTGAAAAAGTGTACGTTTTAATCCTGTAGAACTGGTCCCTTACGCCTCTGCTTGAATTAAATGTTGAAGGAGGGCAGGGCGGTGTCATATGTGTGTACGTGCGTGGGGTGGGGGTGTGGGGGTAGAATTACATGAGTGGGGATTCAGAGGTGATGAGGCTTTAAACTGGAGGGGTCCACCAAAAGACCCTGGGGTCCTGAGCACCTGGTATCAGATCATGTCAGAAGGCAGGGGGCCAGAAATTCCAAATTTGAGCTGTGAATGTGAGCGAGTGATGATGGTGAAAAGGTGCAGGTGGGTCATGTAAAAAGTTTTTCTTTTTCTTTCTTACTTTCTTTCTTGAGTATTGGTTTAAAAAAAGTTGTTTTTTTAAGACCACAGATCTGTGATAAATTAGATAAATAACCAGAAAAGTCTGTTGGAGATAAATGCATTAATTTAAACTTGGCTCATTTTTTGATAGAATTATTAGTTAGTTCTTCATCAAGGGCCAGCTTCAATGCAGTTCTGCTCCTCCAGCTGAAATATAAATCCCTTTATATAATCTCTATATATCTATATGACTGCAAGTCCCAGAATTATATGGCCAGTAAGACATGAGACAAAGATTTAAAAGAAGAAAAAAAAGTGTTTTGTGATGAAGAAAAAAACTCTCTTAAACAGACTTTAAGATACCCTCTGTAGTTTTCATCTGGATAAATTCTATGTATAGATTTGCAGGTGATGAATATGCATGAAGCAGTGTGTACGTGCAGTGCCTCCGTGTAACGTGGCGCAGTCACACTTCTGCTCTCGTCGCAGACCGTTTGTATTCACATGGTGGCAGTTGACAGCTGTTTTTTCCTTTAATAAGATTAGGCTAAAGAAATTAGTTGTGCACTCTTTAATCTGCCATTTAACAGAGGGGGCCACCTGGGGCCTGCTTTATCCCATCCACTCTGAATGGCTAATCAGAGAGGGTTTGATTCATACAGGGATGAGCATGGCACTTCTTTCCACACAGAAGCTGCTCTGCTACAAGCCAATAAAAGGATAATTCCCCAGTCAAAGGAAAACATGCTTAGTTTCTTAACTCTGACAAAGTCCTCAAATAACTTCAATAAAATATGTACGTAGTCATCCTTTGTATTACACACCTTTATATCCCTCTTCTCTGCACACAGAGAGGCTCCCAAATCTTCTTAACTACACGCATTCAGTATAGTACTTTATCTTCAGGCCCACTAGTTGTATTAAAGATTGGGTTCATATTATTTCATGCCTGTCTTAGGTGTCCACGCGAGCAATGAAATACATTTTGCTTGCTGTAATCACCCCCCCTCGTTCATTTTGGCCATTAAAAGATCCTTTCCTACAGTGATTCCAATGTAAATTATGGAGGACAAAAAACAGTCCTCAGTCTGTGCAAAAATATATTCCA